>JZKD02S1008944.1:654648-694935 GCA_000966675.3 Picea glauca
TTTCTCCTCATCATCACAAGTCTGATCCTTTCCTTTGTGGGGACATTTATTTGCAAAATGACCTATCCTACCACAGTTAAAGCATTTGAAAGGAAGTTTACCTTTGTATTTGCCTAATCCCTTCTTCAGTCTTTTCACAAATTTTGCTTCAATTTCATCGAGCTCAGAATCCTCATTCTTGTCTTCTTTAAATGATGCTTCTCTGGAGGTGGGTTTATCTTTGACTATTATCATTTCATATGTAGTCAATGTTCCTAGAAGTTGGTCAAACTGCAAGGTTTTTAGATCATTAAGTTCTTCTATAGCAGAGACCTTCGGGTTGAACCTATCTGGGAGAGATCTCTATATTTTCTAAACTAAAGAAGGTTCCCCAATTGTTTCACCAAGTGCCTTCATTGCATTTACCATTTCTTCTACTCTCAGAAAGTATTTTCCAACAATTTCATCTTCCTTCATCTTCAGTTGTTCAAACTGTATTCTGTAGGTTTGAATCTTTGCATCCTTTACCTTCTCATTAACCTCATAACTGCTAATGAGTTTGTCCCACATTTCTTTGGTAGTTCCTAGGTGCATAACTTTTACAAATTATGCTTCTCCAAGCCCACTCAAGATAGCATTCATAGCCTTAGCGTTGAAGCTAAATTCTAGTTTGTCATCCTTATTAGCTAGCACACCTGGCTTTACATAACCAATATCTAACACATCCTAGACATCTGCACCTAAAGCCATTATGTAGGTTCTCATTCTAACTTTCCAAAAGGCAAAGTTTGTTCCATTGAAAAGAGGGGCCTTATTGGTTGATTCATGGCTTGACATGTTTAAGCTCTAGGATCTAGCCTTAGCTAAAAAGGGGCCTGCTCTGATACCAATTGTTGGACAACTGAGAGGGGGGGTGAATCAGTTGTTACCGTGCTTAAACAATTATGCTTCTTTTAAAATATTTACAGGGAACTCAATGATGATCACAATAATCGGAAATAAACAAAGGCACATTTAGCATTAGTCACATATATGAGAAAACAGAGACAAAT
The DNA here is from genome assembly GCA_000966675.3 of Picea glauca. Lineage (NCBI taxonomy): Eukaryota > Viridiplantae > Streptophyta > Pinopsida > Pinales > Pinaceae > Picea > Picea glauca. The sequence goes on from JZKD02S1008944.1 coordinate 655,680, forward strand.
AATTCCCGAGGAAACCCATACATGGTAAAAACCTCTTTTTCTTTATATGATAAGTATTATCTACATTCTTTACATTATCATACATATGAGCACCAACTCATTGTGAGGCTACAACCTCTGTTTTGCAAGCTGCAACTTGCTGAGAGCACCAATTCTCTGTTTTCTCTAGCACCCACTAGAAGGAAGAACCAACCCTCTGGTTTCTCTAGCACCAACTAGAAGGAAGCACCAACTCCCTGGTTTCTCTAGCACCAACTAGAAGGAAGTACCAACTCCCTGTGTTCAAGAACCCACTTGAACCTTTGAGGACACCAATCCTCCCTAGCACCTACCAACCACCCTGAATTATAAATTATTTGTTACTAAAACTTATTACAGCGATATAAAATTATTCAATGGCTTACCAGCCCTGTTGTTGTTCTGTTACACTGCTCTTCCCTGTCTACATTAGTGTCTTCTGCACACCCCTTTCACTTTATGTTCTTTTGTCTTTTATGCTCTCTGCGCCATAGCCCTTCAATGCACCATTCCTCTACTATGCATTTCTGCTCCTGCGCTCTGCCTCCTTGCACACACCTGAATTTTCCTCCAGCGCGACGACTCCTATCTCTTCTTTTTTTTCATTCTTATGTCTCTGTTGTTTTTGTGCATGCAATATTCGCCATGCCTCTACATGCTCACTCCGTGCCAAATTCCTCCACAACTTGAGTGCTTTGTCTGATCATCATCGTGACTCTTCAGCTTCTCTGGTCGTTTTCCACTTGTTCAACATCACTGTATGTTATACTGTGATTCCTCAGCCTCTCTGGCACTTTGAGACTCTTCGTCTTCTCTATGACAGTCGATCTCACCTTCTCTGTTCCAGTTACAGGCCTCAATTCTCATCGAGTTGTCAATCGCCTCCACGGTCATCTTCATCCCTCTTGAATATTCCTAGAGACTCTTCACCTCCTCTGTCAATCATCCTGAAGTGTCTTCGAGTCCTCTGGCAAAAACCATCAGTGGTTTCTGGCAGTTACACAGTGTCATGCTATAGTAGCCCTCCGATCTTGTTCAAATTCACTTGCACCATTGGATTGATTCCAAGGGATCTTGTATTCATTTCGACATTTTGGATTTTGGCAGTTCGACATTCGTGTGACCATGTGTCTCGACATTCCCAGTCGTGATCCCGAAAAGGAGCTTGGTTGCTCTAGCTCTTTCCTCCATCTCTCGCTGATGTGACCAAGGGTTGTGACCACAACCTTATGCATAAGGCGCTTTCGTGATTTCGCATTTCATGAATCTGGAGATCAGGCATCTCGACTCTCTAGGTCGCGATCCCTGAAACCCCGAAATGGCGTGGGATCAACGGTCCCAATCAACACTTGATCTGATGGCTCAGATCATTTCATGATTTCGCATTTCGCGATTTCGACATTATTTATGTTCAGTGTTCTTGTCACTTCAAATTCCCAATCCACGAAACTCCGAAATGGGGTCGGATCAACGGTCTAGATCACATCTTGATCTGACGGCTGCGATTAAGTTGCAATTTTAGGATTCCTGTGGTTATTATTCTTTGAAATCTCCAACTCTCGATCCGCGAAACTCAAAAATGGAATGGACTCAACGGTCCATATCAAACCTTGATCTGACGGCTCAGATTAAGTCATGATTTCGCATATCGCGATTTCGGGATTCTTGTGGTTAATATTCTTTGACATCTCCAACTCTTGATCTGCGAAACTTCGAAATGGACTGGGATCAACGGTCCATATCAAACCTTGATCTGACGGCTCAGATTATTTTGTGATTTCGCATATCGTGATTTCGAGCGGTTAGGGAACCCCATTCCTTTGACTCTCTAGTCAGCAAAATAACGATCTTTCCCCACGTGTCCTGCCTGAAGATGGGCGGTCCTCCTTCTTTCAGGATTTTGTGAGCGCGCTACTCCTTGCACTTTAAATAACATGTAGGCTCTCCTGGATCCAACGGTGGTCGGACCCTGCGCTCGGATATAATGCCCGAGATCTATCCTCCATATCTGCGCGCTCCTCTTGTCTACATTGAGATCTGACAACCATCGGAAATTATGAGTTGTTGATCTAACGATCACGGTTGCTGCTCTTCCCCGATTATCACTGTACTTCTGATCATTATTGTTGTACTTTCCATCAATGACAAGCATACACTGCCTGTAAAACATGCCAACAATCTTGCCCTTTGGTTTCCCAGGTGTCGAAACACCGAAGCTTATTCACATTAAATCGATTCAGGGTTTCGTATACCGAGATTTCGCGACTTGCGAAAATGAGGGGTCTTGTCCTTTGGTATCCCGGGTGCCGAAACATTGAAGCTTATTCATGCTAAACTAATTTTGGGTTTCGTATATTGGGATTCCACGACTTGAAAAGACAAGAGGTCTTGCCCTTTGGTTTCTCGGGTGCCAAAACAACGAAGCTTATTCACGCTAAACTGATTCTTGGTATTTTTGAAAGGATTTCGACCAGTCGTCTACCAAATGATGGGGTATTCTCCTTCGATAACTAGACTCGTTGTCCTTTCTGAGCCTGAATCGTGAGATTCAACCTCTCGGAGCTTCGAACTCCCATGACTTCGAAACCTGAGAGAACTACTCTTTCCTGTCCAAGGTTTCCAGACTCAGATCACATGATCCTTCAGAGGGTTCTTGGGTAATTATCCCTTAGCTTGGTGACCTGACTAAAAATCCTTCCTAATTCACCGAGCTATGAATTATGTGACAGGGGTAAAGTAAACTCGTGGGTTTACTATAACGGTAATCTTTTCAAGGAACTCACTTCGACTCTCGAATGCGAGGCAACTTCCCGAGAGGAGGTGCCTTCGGGAAATCAAACCAGGACATAGCGTGAGTCAAGTAGATGGGACAAATATCAAAGGAATGAACTTGTATTCTGAACTTATTCATTCTATACATAAATCGATTATGGTCATATAAGTATAAACATGCATCCATTATTCCCAATCAAAACACAAGGCAATCACTTCTATACAGAAACCATTTATGAAGGTATAAACATGAGCATGCATCTAGGATATTCAATTCAAAATACAAGACATAAACACTTATCAGAAACACCAGGTGTGACGCGACTATTGAGAGGGGTGCTCATTTCCACCCAACCGTAGGCTCAGTGACTCCAAACAGATTTACCACTAGCCACCCTTGAGCAAGACCACGATGCTTGAGATTCAGTCTCCTACTTCCAGCTCAATGGAAGTCAAGGATGAAGGTTACTCTCCTTCTCCTATGTTCAAAACTCCTTTTATTTCTAGAGTTCCTTCCGGTTCTCTTCTGCGATCCCTATCGCGCGTGTTCTTTGTTCCTGTTCCCCGCACTTCCCTTCTTGCCTTTTCTGCAAGACTGTGTGTGGCGCAAATTCCCCCATCTGTGGTCAAGTCTAAGAGCTTCTATGGATGGGTGGTTCACCCCCATCCCCTCATTAACTCTTGAGGAGCCTCCCCACCTACTATCCTGACGGGTAATTTATTCCAAGGTCAGAAAGTTGCTTTGGTCCTTGAGCAAGTAAAAACCAGTATGGAATTGGTTCGGTGGAAGTTAACATAACCATTCCAGGTCCCTTCCACCACTTCTCATTAGCCACCATGGTCTCTTTTAGCACATCCCCTCCCGAGAAATTGTGCAACACATATTAACATAATTTACATTCTTCAACCTTTTATACAAAGGTCCATCAAATCAAACATTCACATCTTTGAGTTTTCCATAGTTCTTGGCCAATATAATTATTTTTACAGACTGGGAGAAATAGGGTGTTACAATTCCCTCCCCCTTAAAGTAACATCATCCTCGATGTTCTATCTATCAATATGACGTGTGTGTATAGTAGTAAACAAAACCAGATATGCTTGTTTCATGGCATCTTCCATTTCCCACGTAGCCTCATCTGGGCCAAAAATTTTCCACTGCACCTTGACCTGTGCAATGGTTCAGTTCCTGAGTGGGGTTTCCTTTCTGTCCAGTATGCATTGAGGTTCTGATAGGAATTCTCCCTCCGGTTCCGCCTGGATTATAGACCAGTCAATTATATGATTAGAATCGTGTACATATTTCTTCAATAATGAAACATGGAAAACATTATGTGCTTTTACTGTGGGAGGAAGTGCTAGCCTATAGGCTACAGGTCCCACTCTATCTAGAACTTCAAAGGGTCTGCAATACCGAGGTGCCAACTTTTCATAAACTCCCATCCTCAGGGAACTCTTCCTAGGCCTAAATCTGAGATATATGTGGTCTCCCATCTTGAATTCTCTTGGAGTTCTCTTTCGGTCGACGTAACTTTTTTGTCTGTTCTAAGCGACCTTTAGATTTTTCTTTATCTGAATTACTTGTTGTTCCATTTCTTTCAACATGTTGAGTCCAATAATAATTCTATTTACTGGGTTACTCCAACTGGCTGGAGTTTTGTATGGCCTACCATAGAGGAATTCGAAAGGACTCATATTCAAGGATTCTTGGTAGCCGTTATTATAGGCAAATTCCACCAGTGGCAGGTAATCTTCCCACTTTTTAGGTTGATGCATTACATGCATTCTTAACATGTCTTCTAATATTTGGTTCACTCTTTCCTTCTGTCCATCATCTTGAGGATGATAGGCTGTTCTAAACAATAATTTGGTCTCTAGACCAGTCATCAAGGATTTCCAAAAGTTGGAAGTAAATTTCGTGTCTCTGTCAGACACGATCTTTTTAGGCATACCATGTAGTCTGAATATCTCCTTCATGAATATTCTGGTGATATCTATTGCCTTGCAAGTCGATTTGACGGGGATAAAATGGGTAGACTTTCTCAATTTATCCACCACCACCATGATGGCATCATTCTTCCTGGGCGATGTTGGTAGTCTAGTGATAAAATCCATGGAGATGGTCTCCCATTTCCATTCATGGATTGGTAGAGGTTGTAATAACTCGGCTGGGTGCCGGTGTTCTGCTTTAACATGTTGGTATTCTAGGCACTTAGCTAAATAGTTAGCTATGTCTTTCTTTAACCTAGGCCAATAGAATTGCTTCCTACTAGTCGTGATCATCTTCTGATATCCCGGGTGACTAGTATATGGTATTTTATGTAGTTCATCCATTATGAACCTCTTCAGGTCATCACAATCTAGAATATACAATCTATTTCTGTAAGTTAGCATACCTCCATCTATCATCTGGTAGCCTTCATACTTTATCCCTGTGGGTTCTTGCTCTAGGTACGAGGTCACAGTCTGGAATAATGTGTTTGTTTCTTGTGCATTCCTGACTCTTTCCTTGAAATTCACCTCGCAGGTGCTCACCACTGCCAGGTGAATTGTTTTCATACTTCTACTAAGGGCATCGACCACCTTATTTTCCTTTCCTTTAATATGTTTGATTTCAAAATCAAACTCACTAAGGAGGGCCATACACCTAGATTGTCTGGCATTGAGTTTTGGTTGGTCAAACAAATGTCGCAATCCACAATGATCTGTCATAAGTATAAATTTCCTTCCTAGGAGGTAATGCCTCCACATTTTTAAGGCATGCAATATGGAAACCAGCTCTAGATCATGGGTCACATAGTTGACTTCGTGCTCATTCAATTTTTGGGATTCGTAACAAACTACACTTCCTCCTTGCATAAGGACTCCTTCGAGCCCTTCCTTACAAGCATCTGTGCACACTAGGAATCCAGCTTCAAGATCGACGATCTTCAACATGGGTGCGTGAGTCAGTAGATGTTTTAGGGACTGAAACCTTTCTTCGCATTTTGGGGTCCAAAGGAATTTAACTCCCTTCTTCTGGAGGGTAGTGATTGGACAACCAATCTTGGAGAATCCTTTTATAAACCTCCTATAGTATCCTTCTAGGCCCATAAAGGATCTAATATCAGAAAGTCCTTTGGGGTAGGCCACTCCATGATAGACCTGATCTTGTCAGGGTCTACGACTACTCCTTCTTCATATATTACATGGCCCAAGTAGTGTACTTGCTTCTGGAAAAAGTCGCACTTTCAAAATTTGGCATAGAGCTGATGTTCTCTTAGAACTTGAAGCACAAGTCTAATATGTTCCTCTCTATTCTTGGAGTAAATTAATATATCGTCAATAAAAACCAGTACAAATTTGTCTAGGAATTTGCTGAGCACATTGTTCATCAAGCACATAAAAGTGGCAGGGGCATTGGTCAATCCAAATGGTACTACCACAAACTCGTAGTGACCATATCTCGTCCTGAAGGAAGTTTTGTGGATGTCTTCTCTCTCGATTCGAACTTGTTGGTATCCAAATCTCAAGTCAATCTTTGAGAATATGGAAGCACCTCCCAATTGATCGAACATGTCATCAATCCAGGGTAAGGGGTACTTGTTCTTTATGGTTACCTTATTGAGTTGTCTATAATTTATGCACAGTTAGAGGGTACCATCTTTCTTCTTCACAAATAGAACTGGTGCTACCCATGGGGACATGCTGGGTTGGATATAGCCTTTGTCCATGATTTCATTTAGTTGTAGTTTAAGCTCAAATAGCTCGGGTGTGCTCATTTTATAGGGTGTCCTAAACACTGGCACTGCTCCTGGTGCAAGTTCTATTGAGAAGTCAATGTCCCTTCTCGGAGGTAGACCCGATACCTCTTCTGGAAACACATCTCTATATTCTCTTAGTGTGGGGTGGTCTTCAAGGCTTGGTTTGTCATCTTCAACTGATTCCAACACCTGTATCGCATATAGTGGACATCCCTTTCTGTAATACTTTCTCATTTGAAGGGCTGATATTCGCCTCACCAAGACAGGTTTTTGGATCCCTTGAAGGGTTATCCTTCTTCCTTCTTCACTTACACATTCTAAGTTTTTATGGTAACAATCCAATCTAGCTTTATATGTGTCTAGTCAGTCCATACCAATCAACAGGTCATACGATCCTAGGGGTAGTATGTTAAGGGTTGCTTGGGTGGGGAATTCACCCATAGTGAATTGGAAAGATGGTATGACCACCGTTACCTTTATTTTGGCGTCAGTGGCTAACTGTACCAACCATGGCTTGGCGTGCTTATGTGGCTGTAATTTACACTTATCAATAGCCTTAGGAGCTATATAACTCAAATTTGAACCAGGGTCAATTAGAATAGACACTAGATGGTTGGTGATCATACCTTCCATCTCCACCACTGAAGCTTGGTGGTCATCTTGTTTATTATCCATGGCTGCATAAATTTGTGGCATACTCCTGGCCACGTCATTGACGGTGGTAGCTTCTTGAACATTGTAAATTCTTCGACTGTTTTGTTGTCGGTGCAGGCAGTCCCTCGATAGATGTCCTTCTCCACAACCCCAACATTTCAAGGGTTCTTTCTTCGGGTTATCAATATTTCTTGGGATAGATCCAAAAGGTTTATTTCCGCTCTGGGAGGGAAAATTTTGTTGGTGTTGTTGGAGCCTCCCTTGTCTTTCACCTCGCGCAATTTTCAATTTTCGATACTTGAGATCTAAAGTTGCTTTTCTTCTCCTTCCGAAATCTTGTCCCATGAATAGCAATGCTTTGTCACTTTCAAAAGGAGTCCATTTTTCGCAAGTATGTTTTCTCTTTTGTTTTATTTCGGGGTCTCTCTAGACGGACACTTTATTTCTTGAATTCACAAGTCCCTAGTCACGAAAATGCGAACTCAGTTCTAATTTTCGTCCAAGGCGTTAACTAGGGTAAAATCTTTAACCTCTGATTAGACGTCGTCGAGGTTTCGCGCCTCGGCATCCATCAGACTTGAGTTTTTTTTCTTGCAGCCCTGATAGCCGAGAACACGATGACTTTGTGATAACCTTGGTTAGAAACTAAGGTTAAAAAACTAATCATGGTTAAATTTGGTTCTCGGCACTTCGCACCCGACACTTTCTTTCATCGAGTTAAGGTGTCCAAAAATCCGATTCACGAAGTTGCGACATAATTATAGAGAGATTATTTATTCGCCTAATCTAAGACTTCCTTCTTTTAATTTGAGTCTTAATTATCGCCACATCATGATATCGCAACTCGGCATATCATTCTTCCAAAAGTTTGTCTTCGAATTCTCGAGTCGAGATATGAAGATTAGGTTAGTTATATAATTAAGAATGCACCAAATCTTGGTTATTATTTAAGGAAAAATTGGTACTCGCAACCTCGCGAGTTGAAGAGTCAAAAGATGAAAAGAAAATTTACAATACAGCGAAAGGCGAGAAAATGGTTAACGTTGTGAAATTTGAAATTTTAAAATTCAATGAGATACGCCCCGCGTATCGAGGTTGGCACACTTCACGAGGAATTTACTTGCTCTCCATAACCCGGTTGCCTGTCAAGCTGTCGAACATTGATGACATTAATGAGGAATTAGGGTAAATCCATGAGTAAATAAGATCAGATTTATACAATAAATTTGGTTTTATTTGCGATTTGACAGACTTACTTCAAAGGTACAGGATTTTCAAATATATACGAGAGTTTCATTATTTTTAAACATTTCTCATAAGCGCACAGAGCTCACCTTTCTTCGAGAGAACTCATTTCCGCATGTATACACAGGTCTATTGCAGAAGAGCGAAAAAACAAGCGTCATCCATGGCTCCAAGGAGAGCAGCGAAAGCAAATGTCGAGGTTGCAACGCAGGGTCCAGAAAACGTCTCAGATACTTCACCATGAACTGGCGGCTCAGTACCCACCTGGTCATTTATTTCAGACATTCTGCAATCTGAATTGGTAAACTATTCATAGTCGGATGACGATGACAATGATATTGTAAAGGATGACCTGAACATTAAGTATAAGACAATTGTTCAGTCGGGAATGCAGCTGGTTGCAACCAGACCTCGGTTTCTCCCATACTACGACATGATCCGATGAGCATTGGATCACATCGACCTATCCACCAGAACTATCATAAATGACCGACAGGTCATGGTCGGAACTTTCAGACCAGAGCATATCCAATCTATGTACAAGCTCCCAGCGACTTCTGAATATACATATGGCAAATAATTCCTGGAGGAATTCAAAAAGAAGGAATGCAAAGAATATGACAAAACCATGCCTGGTTTGATCAAAGATTGGGTCTCGTGCTCCGCAACATTCAGAGCGAATGACAAAGGTGTGTATTTGATTTCTTCATTGGAGCCACAGTATATGTATGTGGCGATGATGACTTGTCGGCTTTTCGGATGGGAGGATACCACGCATTTTTACATCCAATGGGTACCTCTCATCTTTTGGGTAGTAGAAGGTTTCTCTTTTAATTGGGCTAAGATTCTCTCTGATAGTTTGTTCAACAGAGTTACAGATTACCGGGAGAAAAAAGCAGCCGGGAGACCATCCGGATTCTTCATGTCTGCGTATATCATGGACGCAATATGCTCCATGACACCTTTTCCTTTGATGAATTAGGCTTGGAGTCCAACCCAGGAAAAAACGGTGCATGAATACCACGACAAGCTGTGGGAAAATAATGCAAATAAGTTTATTTATGAGATTTTCAACTGGGTGATAGTGCCCCTACACGTCGCCATTTTTGGCCTTTCACCACCCCGCATCTCCGATAGCATTGCTGCGAATCTAAGAAGTATCGCGGACTGGTATGTAGAAGAAGAATTCTCCTATTTTAGAGTTTTCGGAGCAACTGTCCCTCCTTTGGCGCTACCTCTTTTCATCCCTGACAAGCTGGCCTATCATGAGATTGCGCGACAAACAGTAATCGGTGGAGTATGTAAAGAGCTCAAAGCATCATCAAAGAAGGTATGGTCGTTTTTCCCTGTTCGGCTTAATTCCTATTCCTTATTAGATTTCGGACATGCTAAGGCTGAAGCTGCAACCTTAGAAAACTTGAGCCTAGTCTCTATTGAGTACAAAAAGCATGATCCGCAGAGAATTGTAATCACCCATTTGGGGAATTGTGGATTAAAAAGGTTCGAACATGAGTGTTCTCCCTCGGATGATGTTTTCCGAGGGGCGAGGTCCTATTTGGAAGTGCAATTTCGAATCAGATCTCTAGCACCCGAAGATAGGGCCTCGGTTTTAAAATTTCAGGAACATAGGAAAAGATGTCTCCCCGTGGTGCTGGGAGGTTTGGGACTTTCCAAGGACAAAGAAAAGGAGGCTGAAAGTTCTGCGGGGCAAACTTCTAATCCTGAAAGACATCAGGAAGGGGAGCAGGAGCAGAATCCCGAACAGGGGAAAAGCCCCGAGCAGGAGAAGAGTCCCGAACAGGGGAAAAGTCTTGAGTAGGAGAAGAGTCCCAAAGAGGGGAAGAGTCCCGAGCCAGAGAAGAATCCAGAGACAGGGACAGAGACGAAGACCTCCGATCCTCCGAAAGAACAGGACTCACTCGTCACACCAGGAAAGGTGGCAAAGCAGATCGAACAACCCATCACCTCTGTCACACCCTTGCAGTCGGCCCAGGGAGACGTCAGCGAGGGATGGATATTTGGTGAAGAACTAAGACCTATAAGGGAAGAGGAACTCCCCCCTAATGAGTTCCTTTTTGACAGAAAGAGAAAGGCTGTGGTAAAGCGGGAATTTTATCAAGAGGGAGATTCCACTGTTAAAAAATTCAAAGTAATGATAGATGGAAAAAAAAAGAAAAGTGATGAATTTGCCACAGAGATAGTAGGAACGCTGGAAGCTTATGCGTCAGCGAACCAATTCTCAGTTGCGATGTTGAAAAATCAGCTCAAGAGAAAAAATCGACTGATCAAGACTCTTGAAGCCCGAATAGCTTCGGCTATGGAAGATGCTAAGAGTCAAGCGAGTGGGGCAATAGAGCTGGCCCAATTGGTCGATAAGAAAGAGATCGAAGTCCTCAAAACCAAGCTGGAACAAGAAAACTCAGTGATCCGAGAGGGTCGAGTGCAGTCGAGTCAGCAGATGGATACGATCACACAGTTACAGGCTCAGTTAGAGGTCGCAGGGAGCAACGTGATCGACATCGAGATTGTTAAATCCCGAGCAATCGACATTCAGAGCAAGATCTCTTCTACTCAACAGAGCCTACTAAACAAAGTAGGGGAATTTCGAGGATATTGTCTGTTAATGCATCAGATTTCTGCGAATCTGATCGTCAAGGAAAGAAACGCAGAAGCTGCTCGGATAGCCTTCCAAGAAGCAGTGATAGCCACCAACAATAGGTTTTCAGCAGGGTCTCCCATGCTCACCATTGCTGAACAGACTAGGGGTAGTATTTTGTTAAAAAATTGGGAGCATGATATTACTTTAAGCAAGGAGCAGGCTCAAAAAGTGACAAATTCACTAGAAGAAGCTTTCAAAGCCATAAATGGTGAACTGTTAGGGATGGAAAGTGGGGGTGACATAGAGATGCTAAGGCAGATGAATATAGAGCGGATCTCCCTCGACATGAAGGAGAAAAATGAGAGAAATTTGGCAGAGATCTCTAAGATAGACAAGGTAGACATGGCTCAAATTGATGGACATTTGATTCAGCCCAACACACAACTCGGAGCCCTTGATATGGTTGATGCACATATGGGGAATAGACTTCCACAAGTAGCCCGAGAGTGCTACTTTTCCGAAGCCATTTGTCAAGCAGAATCGTCACAACTTGTATCCCAATTCATGGACAGATGTAGGATATGCACTGAGTCTATGCAAAGACAAGCACCTGGCCCTTTTTGAAAACGAAGTAGAAGAGATGGAGTGTTTTCGCTCCTCACAGCTGCCAAGCAGAACTTTCACAACTTGTATCCAGTTTATGGACAGATGTATGATATGCACTAAGTCACATAAAGGCAGGCAGCTGGCACTTTTTTGAAAATAGGAGTAGAGAAGGGCAAATTTGTATAAATAGATCACGAAAAGAAGAACTAAAGGCTGGACTTTTTAGTAATGAATGTAATAGAGATTTTGCATCAAAGAAGTTAATACAAGCAAATTTGAAGATTCCCGATTTTGTCACGACTGTGTTACAAGTTTGTTTCGTTATGTTTTCTTGTTTCTTTTCATTTTTCTCTACATAATTGATGCATATCACTATAACTTAGTACGACCACTACTATAGTGAAGGTATTTTAAATTTCTGTAATTGTTTCCTGTCTTTCCTCTGCACCAGCTATCAGCAGGTGTAAGACCAATTTGCATTTATAGAATTTTATATTTATTTACACTATGTCAATTATTTCTATGTCAATTTATTCTTCTGTGTATGTATGAGTTTTCTACTAATAGGGACAATACGTTATCCACAGCTAAATGTTTTTCTCTCATTCCACACCTTTACTAAAAAATAATACAGTTACGGGAAAGGGCCTTCAGTTTTTATTCCTATTTTGTTCTTCATGCAAAAAATTTATCCTATTTCGACTAAATTGAAACAGCGTTGAAATCTCACGTTAAATCATTTCCATACTGGTACTGCTCCTCAATGACTGTCCTTGCATCTACTCAACCTAATATTCAACCCGGACTTTCTAATCAAAATCATATCGCTTTAAATCTTTTCGATACCATCCTTAAAACTGCTAACACCCGGGAGGAATTAGAACTTTCATGGGCAGCCATTGAGAGTGATATAACTACTCAAGAGCAGTTGGAAGCTAGACAACGAGAACGTAGAAACCTTCATTGGTTTCCTACACCGAAGGATAACATATATCTTCGTATTCATCCTTTACATACTTTCGGATGCCTTGACACTGTACTTCAAGCCCTAGTACAGACTCAGGAACAACAGGTGTACACTTCAGGTTGGGAAGCTCATCCTTGAGTCCTTTTTATAGTTTTTAAATCTTGGGGATTTAAACCCCTTTTTTTTGGAATCCCAAACTATTCTTCTGCTTCCAGCCTTCACGAGGTTATGTCCGATGCCCAAGCTATTCATAACAATATCTTGCCTTTCGAATACTGTCTTCTAGGGTATTTGGCTCGTCAAACTCAATCCTCTTCTGATAGTCCTTAGGTAGTCCACTAATGAATTGTTGCACATTTTCCTTTTCTTCTTTTATATAGGGTACATACCTCAGCAACTCGAGGAATCTGTTGACATATTCTTCTATGGTGCATTGCCCCATCTTGAGTTCATATAATTCTTTAGTCTTTTCGTCGAAATACTTTTTCGACAGATACTTCTTCCTGAAGTATTTCTCAAACCATTCCCAAGATAGGTCTTCTTCATGAAGCCCTTTTACATTCTTAATGTATTCCCACCAAATGGAAGCCTTCCCATTCAAGTTGAAAGTGGCTACTCGGGCCTTCAAATTTTCTGAGAATTCATGGACTCTGAAATACTTATTTAGTCCAAGTAGCTAGGCCTCCGCTTCCTCTCCCTTATTTATTTCACCGTCGAAAGAGGGTGGTTTGGCCTTCTTGAATTCTTCGAGATTATGACTTTTGGAATGATTTCGCCTCTTTCATTTTCTTTGGGAATAAGAACTAGTTATACTACTAGAAGATTCCTTTGAATCACCAGTTTGCTTTCCAGAGGAATTTTCATATGCTTGTCCCTTATCTCTGGGGTGGACCTTTCTCAAGGTGCTCTTCCCAGTGTAGCCACTTAAAAGACCACGTTTATGTATCTCAGGTGGACTTCGACTTCTCTTTGTCTGTCGTTGGTCCGCGCGACAGGTGTCAGGTCCATGCTCCAATTGTATTTATATGTCGAATAAGCTCTGCAACAAGACTGCATTAATATTCGTTTGCTTTTCTTGCTCTTTTATCAACCTCTCGTTGTCGGCCTTGCAGCTCTGTAGTTTGACCATGAGGCTACTCACAGTCTCATATAGATCTGGAGGGGTCTCCACCACTCTCCTTTCATCAAAATATTCGTCTCTATTGTGGGAGCCATCCCCCACTTCATGGTGCGTCACCATTCTATGCATCTGTCGTTTCCTGTGGTTGATCGTCTGCTTGTTGTGCAGGAAAAACACTTGTTGTTAGTCAACATTATATTCATTCACAATCAATGCATAATTCATATTTTTCAAATCCATACACATAATAGGAATTTTCATTCTTAACTTTGACTTTTGATAAAGGGGGTTAGGATAGAGAGTTACTCCTTTTAAGAGTACTTCAAATGGAGTTTCTGTGCAACTCATCCATGAGCTCAAGAAGGCCAAGTGTTGTAACCATGCTCTAATACCAATTTGTCACATACCCACTACGATAACCTAGATTTTTCATCTTTTCTTCGAGGGACAGAACCCCAAATTTCTATGGGGCCTAGCGCAGACCATCCCTTCTCTTATCCTCCTCCATGTGATCGTTGGCTATGACCACAAGCCTTACCATAAAGGCGCTTCCATCTTTCATGTTTCGGTATTTCTGTGTGCAAGCTCTCCCCGACTCCCTGTCCCTTGAAATGCTGAAACCCGAAATGGGGTTAACGAGCTCCTTGGCTCCCTTTTTTTTTTCCTACTCCATGCGACCACCTCATTGAACACACGCTAACTCCAAATGGCACTACCGGAACTCGACTTTCAAGATTCTTGTTGCAAGGAACCCTTGTTCCTTCAATCCCCGAAACCTGAAAGCCTAGTATCATCCAGATCTACAGTCCAGATCATCGAATTGATCAACGACCAGGATTAAATCCCAGCATTCTACCTTTCAGGATTTTGGAGGGGTCTTCACTCCTATTTTCCCAATCTCTAGAACCCCGACGACTTTAGATCTTCGCCACATGTACTCTACAAATGGATGATCTAGATTCTTTCGAGACTCGAAAGGTTGATTCTCGAGTTTAGACCTTTGATTAATAGCTAGTGCCTACCTCCTCCTTCTACCACATGACCCTGTCCTATTACCTAGGGCTCATCCACAGAGCGCGTCGGGGTTTCGTATACTGGGATTTCGAGACTTGCGAAGACAAGGGGTCTTTCCCTCTAGTTTCTCGGATGCCGAAATGTCGAAACTCATTCACACTAAACCGACTCAGCCATAGAGCACGTCAGGGTTTCGTATACCGGGATTTCGCGACTTGCGAAGACAAGGGGTCTTGGACTCTGGTTTCCCGGATGCCGAAACGCCGAAACTCATTCACACTAAACCGACTCATCCATAAATCGCTTCGGGGTTTCGTATACCGGGATTTTGTGACTTGTGAAGACGAGGGGTCTTGCCCTTTGGTTTCCCGGGTGTCGAAACGCCGAAGCTTATTCACTCTAAACTGATTCGGGGTTTTGTATACCGGGATTTTGCGACTGGCGAAGACGAGTGGTCTTTCCCTTTGGTTTCCCGGGTGCCGAAACGCCGAAGATTATTCACGCTAAACCGATTCGGGGTTTCGTATACCGGTATTTCACGACTTGAGAAAACGAGGGGTCTTGCCCTTTGGTTTCCTGGGTGCCGAAATGCCGAATCTTATTCACACTAAACCAATTTGGGGTTTTGTATACCAATATTTCGTGACTTGCGAAGACGAGGGGTCTTGCCCTTTGGTTTCCCAAGTGCCGAAACGTCGATGCTTATTCAGGCTAAACCGATTCGGGGTATTTCTGAAAGGATTCCGATCGGTCATCTACCAAATGATGGGGTATTCTCTTTTGATAACTGGACTCGCTATCCTTTCTGAGCATGATCGCAAGATTCAACCTCTCGGAGCTTCGAACTCCCACGACTTCGAAACCTGAGAGAACTACTCTTTCCTGTACAAGGTTTCCAGACTCAGATCACATGATCCTTCAGAGGATTCTTGGGTAATTATCCCTTGGCTTGGTGACCTGACTGAAAAGCCTTCCTAATTCTCCGAGCTATGAACTCTGTGATAGGGGTAAAGTAAACTCGTGGGTTTACTATAACTATAGTATTTTCAAGGAACTCACTTCGTCTTTGGAATGTGAGGCAACTTCCCGGGAGGAGGTGCCTTCGGGAAATCAAACCAATACATAGCGTGAGTCAAGTAGATGGTACAAATCTCAAGGGAACGAAATCCTATTCTAAACTTATTCATTCTATACATAAACTGATTATGTTCATATAAGTATAAACATGCATCCATTATTCCCAATCAAAACATAAGGAAATCACTTCTATATAGAAACCATTTATGAGTGTATAAACATGAGCATGCATATAAGATATTCAATTCAAAATACAAGACGTAAACACTTATCAGAAACACCAGGTGTGATGCGACTATTGAGAAGGGTGCTCGTTTCCACCCAACCGTAGGCTCAGTGACTCCAAACGGATTTACCACTAGCCACCCTTGAGCTAGACCACGATGCTTGAGATTTAGTCTCCTACTTCCAGCTCAATGGAAGTCAAGGATGAAGGTTACTCTCCTTCTCCTCTATTCAAAACTCCATGTATTTCCAGAGTTCCTCCTGATTCTCTTCTGCGATCCCTATTGCGCGTGTTCTCTCTTCCTCTTCCCCACACTTCCTTTCTTGCCTTTTCTGCAAGATTGCATGTGGCATGAATTCCCCCGTCCGTGGTCAGGTCTGAGAGCTTCTACGAATGGGAGGTTCACCTCCATCCCCTCATTAACTCTTGAGGAGCCTCCCCACCTACCATCGTGATGGGTAATTTATTCCAGGGTCAGAGAGTTGCTTTGGTCCTTGAGAAAGTAAAAACCAGTATGGAATTGGTTCGGTGGAAGTTAATGCAACCATTCCAGGTCCCTTCCCCCACTTCTCATTAGCCATCGTGGTCTCTTTTAGCACATCCCCTCCCCATCAGTCGTGCAACACATATTAATAACATAATTTACATTCATCGACCTTTTATACAAAGGTCCATCAAATCAAACATTCACATCTTTGAGTTTTCCATAGTTCTTGGCCAATATAATTATTTTTACAGATTGGGGGAAACAGGGTGTTATAGGAGTGGGATCGATCAATGATGGAAATAGATCGACCACTTTGGCACTCTTTAGATGAAGAGTGGGAATGATCGATGATGGAACTGTATCGACCACTCTGACCGATGATGGAACTGGATCAATCACTTTGGCACTCCTTAAGGGAGGAGTGGGATCGATCGATGAAAAAAATGGA
Source organism: Picea glauca (assembly GCA_000966675.3). Taxonomy (NCBI): domain Eukaryota; kingdom Viridiplantae; phylum Streptophyta; class Pinopsida; order Pinales; family Pinaceae; genus Picea; species Picea glauca. The sequence goes on from JZKD02S1008944.1 coordinate 672,656, forward strand.
TCGACCACTTTGGTTTCACTCTTTATATGAAGAGTGGGGTTGACCGATGATGGAACTGGATCAATCACTTGGGTTAGTGTTTCAACCGAGGATGAAACTAGATTGACCACTTGAACAATTGGACTGACCGGGGATGGAACTGGATTGACCAATACATCAACTAATGAAAGTTTGGAAGAAATAGTATGATAACCAGTTGGAATTTGAATATTTTCTAAAGATAAGAATCCTTGTCCATATGAGGGAAAAGGTGAGATTAATGATCACCTTCGCATAACAAGAAAGGAAATTTGACAGTTCTATTATTCTTACCAGCCTTAGTGTCACTAGTTGACGGGGTGTCAACAATATGTCCCGCAGGGGCTAATGACATGGAAGACCACATTTCTAAGAACTTGGGAAGTCCAGGGCAATCCCTTAGAAAGTGGTTACCCTTACAAATCATGCAAGGGAATTTGCGTTTAGGATTATTCGTTTTAGAATTGTCGACTTTATCAACACTCCTAGTACGATTAACCATAGATGGTTTCTTCGATCCAACATCATTTGATGTGGTTGGAGGCTTGGTCCCTTTCTAGTTCTTCTTCTTCTTCTCTTTCCATTTCTTCTTCTTCTTATCAACCTGGTTACACGCTTTAGAGATTTCACTAGGCAAATAAGGAAAAAGGGAAGGAGAACTGATAGGTGAAGAAGGAGAAAGGTTGACATGAGGTCGATGTGTGGGTGGTGTGCTTACCTATGAAGCATTAGGTGCATTTGAAGCACTGGGAATATTCAATATCATTAGAGTGGGGAACAACCAAACTGGTAATCCGATCGTGAGTTCTGGAAGACTCAGTGTGGCAATGCATGGAGGACCAATGTTTCCAAAAGAAGGAAAGGTGAAATGTTCCTCGGGAAAAGGGGTTCCTCCTTTGGTACTCCCTGGAGATGAAGCCATTGAAATTGACTCGACCTAAGGTCCACTAAGGAAAACAAACAACACACACTACAAATCTAAGAAGCAAACAATCAAACAAACCTTCCCAAAAACCACTAGTTGGTGATGAAATCCAACATCGCGATATCAATATAGGAAGGGGTTGGGATAGAGTGGGTGGATCAGTTATGTTGGTGACCTGCTTAATGGACTTATGCCTTGGTGCAAGTTTCCACATGGTTTTACCTGTGGGTGTACCCTCCAAGGAGCCTGAGTGAGTTTGACCAACGTCTGACCCAGGTACAATGAACACTCCCCTCCACCATCACCTTGTGTATCAACCCTACATATATAGGCCACTAAGGTTACCAAATCCCAGACAACCTCTGGGTGGGTACAATTGACAAACATGAAGGAACGTATGGGCAGGATAACAAGTCCAAAATTCTCCAAGAGAACTGAAGAAAAGTGGACCGAAATACTATTGAGAACCCCGAACAGACTCGGGATTCCCGAAGCTCCGAGACCAAATGAAAACAGTCATTTCTCAGGAAGAACCCCCAATATACAATCTTTCTGCTACATGGGTTAAGATTCAGAGGAGAAATATCTATTGCTCTCTCGCATGTGACCTCGTGTTTAACCCCTGTGTGAGAGGGGGGATCTCGACTATGCTTATACAAACAAATGGATTTATCTCTCCCTAGCACAAGATTCTAATTTTTTCTGATGGCTTTGGAAAGTTATCCTCACAACCTATTCCAAAGCCCTACACTTTCTATTGTAGGTTCGCTACCATAAAATATAAAAGTGTCTGATCAATTTTATAAGTGCTTCATTTTATGGTTGTTGTTTACTCAAGGGTGCAAAAGTGAAATTGATGATGTTATAGACTCAACTCCAAAAGAATGCAGAAAAATGATATGTGGATATTTTTCTTTAATGAATCCTATATACGGGATAGAGAAGAGGTTCAACTTTCTTCAACAAAAACACCCAATTCCCAAATTCAATCTATTACATTACCCAAAAGCAAGAATGCAACTATATTCTTTGTTTGATTCTAATATCTAACGGAATCAAAAGCAAATCCTTTAACACTCCATTACTTTCAATCGAAATGAAAAAGTTGAATGCATATATAAAAGGCATGAAGAAAAAAGGATTTCAAATAAAGCATGCACTCATAGGATAACAAGAACTGAAAGAATATAACTCACTCAATCAAGGACTCGATAATCAACAAGCATTCAAGGAATACAAGAAAGTTCAGAGAAGAATCCAAAAATTGATAGGGAGAAAGAGGAATCACTCAAATGTCTTGAAAAAGCAAGAAACAAGAAAGAGCAATCCAAGATAGGTTTTGGTAAGAAAAAAGTATCAAATCATTCAAAAATGAAATATTTGAAAAGTAACTTAAGACCAGCAAACCTTTGCAGACCTTTTCAATCAGTCAGATAACTTGAAACTTCACAAGATTCAAACCAAATCAAGAAAAACAAGGTGAATCAATATCGCAATTTGGAAAAGGTTGCAAGATCAAAAAAGACAAAAAATAAGTGATAAGCACCAAATATTCAACCCAAACAAATCCACAAGCGAAAGTACAAACTCTGGGAAAAAGACCTCCAACAAGGGGCTAAGAAAAATTGAGCAGAAAAGGGAAGAAATCACCAAAAAAGGGGATCAACGCTCTTGTTTTCAAGGGTATAGAGCTCTATAGCACTATGATATACACTATAGGGGAGCATTGATTAAATATCAACGCTCTGATATACACTCCAGGGGAGCACTACCCTTCCCAGAAACTCAAAACAAAGGCTTAAAAGTTAGAAAAATCACCCAGAATTCCCATAATTTTGTGAAACTGTCAATGAAGAGGGGAGAAAGAAAATAGATCAAGAACAGACAATAAAAATGATCTAAAAGTGGAAAAAAGGCAGAGGAAAACCAAGGAAAGAAATTAAAATATTCGATCCTCGGTAGAGTCGCCAATTTCTGTTGTAGGAATATTCCCCTACAGACAGGTGGATCTTCCCTTGGATTCTAGACTCCTAATACCGAGACAAAAAGATGCAAATGGACACTAACATCCATTTAAATATAGTTAACCTAATCAAAATAAAGAGAGGGAGAAGGTATCATGTACCTTGTTTCGAAGCTTGTCCTCACTTTATCCAATCTGAACTTGATCTCCAAGCTCCTTAGCACAACATGATACCTGCAATGCAATGGACATCGAAGAAAAACAAAGACTTCCTACTCTACCAAGATTAGTTTAAACCAAATTCATCCATAATAGACAAGCATATGCAATAATACACAAACTTGTAGGAAATAGGCCAAGCATATATTAATGAGAACATTAAAAGGACACTTACAATCTGTAGATGCAGTTGTAGTAGCCTCTCCAAGTCCCCCTCGTCCAGCCCTTTCACGATGCTCCCAAGATCATAAGTTTGATATTCAAAATCTTTCTCCCAATATCATAAGTTTGATACCTCTAATATTTCTTTCTTCTCCATGGAAATCCCTCATTATATAGGATTTGGAGGCTTAACCACCATGGAGAGGATCACTCATGAGATCCACTAAAATGGGATCTCCAAGATATTTAGGGAGAAAATATATCTTAAGGATTTTAGGGAGGAAATATATCTCAAGGATTTTAAGGAGGAAATATTTCAACCATCCATAAGATCCCTTAACCTCCCTTAAAAAATAGGAAACCAAATGTGAGGTGGATTATCACACTATATTAATTTCCTTTTCATGAATATTAATAATAATTCACGTGCACATAGTATTTTGACCTTCATATAATATATTTCTCCTCCACATTGACTAGGGATTGTGACATATGTTATTTCATGGTGTCAAGGTGTATGCGACACTTAGCAAGGTGCATATGACACTTTTACGACACTTATGATACTTAGGGTGAGGTACCTAGGTGTGGAAATTTGATGTGTAACAAAGACATTGCTTTCTCCTCCCATTGATGTTGTGAACATTCCATGAGATGATATTCATGAGGAAGGATAGGGGGGAATGGGATGAAAACTATTCATGATCAGTTGAATCTGACCAGAGTTTACCTAAAGTTACCCACATCCTGGATTAGTTGTTGAGTAAATTTTTGTCCTCGTCTTTTCTCCTCCCTTATGACCTTCCACAAATCCATTGATGGATATTTTTGGATCCCTGGTCCTACACCATATCTAGAAGGGGATCATGTGGTTTTGTTTATATATACCTTATGGACTTTTCCTTGTTTTTCATAAGGGAAGGATCGTAGATATTGCTTTTGATAGACTTCCTCTAGGCCTACCAGGTCAATTCCTGCTAGTTTTCTTTTATCTAGTTCAGTCTCCATGTCATCAACATTCTCTCTAGATTATTATTATACTATAGCACATGATGCTAGTTTTGTGATAATATGATCCATGAATGGGTATTGATTTGAATGTTGCATGACAGTTTCTCTTCCATTGGGTGGGGTTGGACATACTGCTTCAATTTCTTGATTATCAACAACCTGATTCAAGATCTCAAAGGAGTTGCTGGTTGAGGGGGGTTTGTTGGTGGTAGCAGCTAGCTTTCTGGGACTCTGCTTCTTTTTGCCTTGCACTTAGGTAGAACCATCCTTGGATTTTTCAGAAGCCCAATTTTCTGACTTTGGTGGAGAATTAAGCGGAAAGTCCCTAAAAATATGACCATGCTCATGGAATTTTTGACAAGGAAAGGGGATATTCTCATAATCTATTATATGTATCCAATCATTGCCCTTATGTTCCAAGCATATATATCTAGGGAGGGGCTTTCCAATGTTCATACAGATACATATTCTCTCATATGAGGTATAATGCTCGTATCTCATAACATCTTCTACTTTGAAGAAAAATGCCCAATGTGTTACTGATTCCTTCTAAGATTTCACCCAACCAGAACTCTTGAGGAAATGAGAAGAGTCTGATCCACACTGAGGTGTGAGTGAATTCCTCCTTTTCAATATGGAAGCGCTCCATCCATAACCTTAAATACATAACTGTCAAGTTGAATAAGTATGGTTTATTTTTGAATACTCGGTCTCAATCTTCCATATTGTGGAAGATCGTGGTGAAGCAACCCTTAGAACCCAACTGAAGTTCAAAATATCCCTTCAACTTCCATGAGGCTTTGAGCCATCTTACCATATCCCTCTATAAGGTCCAAAAACCCATAAAAATTTTGATGAGGGTGTGATCCTGCATGTATTGTGTGTGCTCACCCACCCTCTCTGATCGTACTACATATATCGGTTCCAAGTGAGCCTGCGAAAGACATTTCCCTGGATCCCATGCTTGAGCCACCTTTGGATGGGATGGCTCCAGGTGAGTTTCCACTGATTTTCCCTTTTCAGATTCATCTCTTACTGGGTGGATTTGCGGGGATGGGTTTGGATCGAAGGGAAGCCACTAAAGTCCCCTCTTCATGCCCTTGTCTCCCGAGCCATTGGAAATCGCATTTAAATAGGAGGGGAATTCGGCCCCCTCGCCTAAATTCTCCATTACTATGTACATATATGCACATGCATAGTGTGTGTGGCTCATGTAACTAGTGCACGTGAAGAGGACTCAAACCCTAGAGTGCTCTTCTCAATGAAACCAACTTATTTCTTTTTGTATCAAGCACAGTTTCCTCTATTTTGTAGAGGACAGTGTTGTCTAAATATTTCATTTTCCTTTTTTGAGTTTTGGTACTTTGTTGAATATGAGGATCATCTTGGAGCCATGATTGTTCTTCATTGGCTTCTTATTTTGGTTCGTCATTGCCTACATTATGTTCTTCTACACCTCCAACATCCACATAATAATGGAAAACGTTTTTTTTCAAGTTTTCTAGCAACGAAGACATGCTAAGGATTTTTTCATTAGTGATGGTAACAATATGTCTATTCATATTCATCATGGATTCCAGTAACCACTTAATATGTGGTACTCGGCTCAGCAATGCCAATTTCTAATTGATGTTTTCCATTTCTTGAAAAACTTTAATCATATTCAATTTAGAATATGTTTTGTAGAATATGTATGTGATTCTTATGATGCAACAACTACCATATTCTATTGATATGCTTCATCATCAAATTGACTAGCACTAACATGTTCATCATTGTCACCTAATGGTTGGTAGTCTCCTTGAGAGAGGCTTAACATGTTCACTATAACATCTACATATTACTTGTCATGTATATCAAAAGCTTGGCTACAAGACATATCATTAGGAAAATAATCAAAATTTAGTGCCCAAATTCCATCTTATCTAAATCTATCCTTGATATTTGAAATCGTACAAGCCCTTTTAAAAGATCTACTAGCAAGTTCTGATAATTCAAACATTTTTACCTATGTCCCCGGGTTCTTTTCCATCCATGATGTTCTCTTAGACCTAAAGTAAGTTTTAAAAATACCAAACAAGCTTACATCAAGGGTTTTCAACCTACGAGTAGTTTGTGAAAGAAAATTTAAGAACTCAATGCCCATCTTGTTTTCCTCCTCAATTGTTTGTAAAGTTATGTGGTTACCATGGCCATAAAAATAAAGAACTACCTCTTTTCAAATGAGACACAATGAGGTACAAATACAAGAAAATGATAATTTCAATTCATAAACAATTATTTAGTCATATATCCATTGGGATGTGCAACCATGCATGCTCTTAGCTGACAATTTACAATATACCTCTTTAACTGAGGCTTTCCCTTGAACATATATTGATTGCAATTGCACATCACAAAATAGTTATCGACTCCCTGCTCTTAGGTATAATTTTGGCACATTCCTACTCTCTTTCTTGGAAATTGCGTACATGCCACAATTCCTTCCATCTTGTAAACTAGTCTCGTCATAGTTCCATACACATTCTAGAGTATAGGAATGTTTCTCATATCCATTGGATAAAGTGTTATAGAATTTGGTCACAACAACATGGAATAAATTCAAATCTTTGTCTATATATATATCCCCTTTGTTGTTTGTAGCGCAAGTTTTGGATGTCTTTTCTTGAACCTTTCCCTCCATGATTTTATAAGAAATCCATCTCTAAATGGATTCATCCTATACTAACATATTTGAGCAACATTGGCCTTTAGTTGTATCAAATACAACCCATGGTCCATTTAAGTGATCTCCTTACACTAAAAAATCACTTCTTCATTCTCTTGTTCAATAAACACTATACGAGGAACTTTCCTATATGTATGAGGGAGACCATTTAGCTAATAATCCAGTGATGTTGGTGAAATTCCATATTTTTTTAATAGTTTTTCTTACTAAATATTCATTGAATTCAACATCATCAATTGCCTTTATCATATTCTCTTTTGTTTATCCTTTGATAGCATTATTCTTCTTGGTTTAACTTGCAACTTGCATTGTAGTTGACGGTGGAGAAAATCCTTTAGCATCTTCCTCATTATGTGCTTCAACATTTGAATTTAAATTCACTTCAACAATTGCTCGCTTCATCTCCTCACCTGATGCAATGTGTTGTAGTTAGGCACCCCTAGTCACTCACCTTCTTGCCCTTCTTGTATGAATAGCTATATTCATTCTTTCCATGACTATAGAAACTTGTAGAAGAAGAGCATAAACATATAGACAATACAAACAATGGAAACCTAGCCATAGAGATACACAATAGAAACAATGTAATAGAAGAAATTGTATTGTCAAACAAAAAGATAATCCCTTAAAGTGTTAAAATCTGAAATGAAACATGTAAATAATAGATATAAAGATTTAAAGCATACAAATAATAGATATGGTGTCAATACATAAACTGAAGATGTTCCATTAGGAAGTGTTGATAGTGATTTGTCGAGCAGTTTGGAATTGTGAAATGCGGAAATGGTGCATTTAGGGAAGATAGATGCTTATTTATAGTATTCTACTTTGAGTTTTGATTGGTGAATGCTCATTGGCATGGATTCCATACTTGAATTTTTTAATGTGTGTTTAGGATTGATTTGATTATAATCGAATGGATGGAAAATTCCCTTGGTTGATCCTTGTGCTTTTAAATTGTTTAATGGTCTTGGGGTATTAATTTGATAAATTTAATGGATTGGTTGTCATTCATTACATTTTATATTGCATTCTTAGGGCTAGGTTGTTGATCACACTTGTAGGTGAAGCTAATCATAAATGGTTGAGTTGGTGTGCAAGTGAAGATGAGTGTTGGCCTATTCTTGGGCTTGATGTTTGGTAGATTGTTCTCCATATTTCATTCACTTTGTTTGATATGATAGATCTCTTGTCTTTGTAGATTGAAGAGTGTAGGACAGTTTAAAGTTTGATTCTATTTGTTATGCTTTTCACCCTCTACTATGGTCTGCAAAATAAATTCTTATTAATCGTTGTGTTGATTAATTGTTATTCAGTTTTTAAATTCTTATTAGAACGAGAGTTAGGAAAGTCACTGATGTTTATGCGTTCCAAATTTATAGAAAAACATCATTAAAAAACCACATCATATAGTTTAACCCTTTATTCCAAAGTTTAAACTATATAATCTGAATACTCCAAAATTTTACTAAAATAAATCTATATATACATTCAAAAATATAATTTAAATAACAAAACATTATATGTCACTAAAATTTCATAAAAAAAAACTTAAAACATTTAAATAACCACAAAACAATAAAAAAAAAAAAAAAAAACCTTCACATAATGACGAGAGAACACAGCTCGTGATTTGGCACTGGTTACTGGTTTAAATAGTAATCTACATCCCTGATTCATTCAATCCATTTAAAAAAAATCATTTATGTATTATTGAAATATATATAATTATTAATGCATCCTCAATTTTAAGAAGGTCTTCCCTAACTATATGAAAAAAAAACTCGAAATGAATACTCAATAAAATATCAAACAAATACTTTTAAATAATTAAATTTATTTTAAAAACACAATGCATAATATAATATAATTTACAAAATATTTATATATATAACCATGTTCCAATTATTACACCTTTTCATTTTTAATTGAGTGACTCACTTTTCATTAGTTTCACATATATTCGCGTGCAAAAACCCATTAGGTTCCCCTTAACCAAATCTCAATTACTGAACCACAAGTCGAGTCACGCATAGGCCAAAGCCACGTCTGAACACATAATTGCACCAGATTTATTTTCCTAAAGGATGCGTTACACATAAAGGTGATGATGATCTGTACTCCATTTCCTTCGACTTACTCTACTCTCGGTAACACCAAATAGAGAAAATGTAAAAGCGTTCTAACTTTTTTTTTCGAGTTGAAAAAATTCTTCAATTATATTTGAAAATATTATGTGTTCTCACATCTAGTATATCGGCAAAGGAATATCACCTTTTGTCACGTAATTGGACAACAAGTCAATTTAGTTAGCAAGAGATCAATATGCTAAGAAGAATTGAAAATTGAATAGTTACAACAAAACTCTTTATGAAAGGAGTATAAAAAGTTTTGCGGAATAGACAATATAAGGGGTTGTAAAGATTTAGAGAAATGATGGAGGATATGTTGAAATCTGCTAACAAAATGAACCTCTAATCCTAAAAAAATTTGATAGCAAGCGTGGGTCCCTCATGACCATCCAGCCAATGGTTATAATAGAGCACACCTACTTTTCTTTGTAATGTTGACTTTGATAGAAGGTTCGCTTCCCAGTTGTATCATCGAGAGGAATGAGAGAATGATTGTTTCTTGAAATGGCGCTTGACTATTCTAATTCTATCTTTCCAAGCCATGACTGTGATGGGTTGAAGATTACCTTGATGTTTCAACCAGTCAATGATCACTCTAGAATCCCTGATCATGTGAAGGTTTTCTATGTTTAGCTTGGAGGCCAAGTGAAGAGTTGCCCAGGCACACGATAGTTCTTCCCTTGTGTTGGTGCCTGGGCCGCAGCAGAGAGTCCATTTGTAAATAGAGTTTAAATTGAGTTTTATCAGTCCACCAACACCACGCAGAGTTCCATTTTGCTGAGTTGCGCTGTCGAACCACCCTGTAGGATAATCATTTGAGAAGGGTGGCCTGACTAATGTCTTTTTTTTTACAGTGTCCAAGAATATATCTTTCCATTTTTTAAACAGTCCAAGTGCTTTAAAAGCAACAACAGTGGATGTGGGTGTCTTGTTTTCAAAATTTTTATAGTTTCTAGCTAGCCAAATTGGCCAAATTACCAGTGGAGGGAGTAATTTACAAAAACTTTCAGCAAAAGTCCATTGGTCAAAGCAAGTAGATATGGAGATCCCTATCCAAGCAGTTTTTAAGTGACTGTCTTGAGTGATTTTGTCCCATACTAGGCAGGTGAACGGGAAATGAGTAAAGAGGTGGGCAACTGTCTCTTCATCCCTGAAGCAGAGTTGGCATATACTTGGACCAATCCACCCTTTTTTCTGAAGTGAATCACAGATGGGGATTTTGTTTTCCAAAGTAATCCAGGTAAATAGCTTGATCTTGAGTGGAATTTTCCAATTCCAGAACTGTTTGCGCCAGCCAGTGATATTGTTAAGCCAAGCTATATTTGCAATGGCCAAATAGAGATTTTTTACAGTAATAAGACCAGTATTGTCACCTCCGTCCCACAACAAATGGTCCACCGATTCATTAAGAATGATGCCTGCGCGGGATAGATTTGTGCAATAATTTTTCCACTCCAACTCCAGTTCCGATGGGAGCTCAAATTCGTTGCCAGTTTTCCAGCCTGTAGACTAGATTCCGTGTTTGCTGGACTGTCAAGCTTGATAGAGAAAATAAGTATTTTTTGAGTTTAAATGGGTGATTAATGGTGGAGAGTGTAAGGAAGCATTACTAAGTCCGATGATGCAATCTTTGCCAACAATTATGGAGTGGTCGGAACCTGGTTTTTGACAAAGCCATCTAGTAATCCATTGCACTGATTTTGTGATGATCCTCCAAGTCCTAGAATCATTTCTTACAAGAGGAAGCCCAGAACGAAGCCAAGAGGTGACGGAGGTAAAGGGTAAATATTTATCTTTAATTATGTCACTCCAGATGCCTCTAGAAGTTAAGGTGCGCCAGAGGTATATTGCAGCCAGTGCTTGGTTGAATTTGAATATATTCCTAATCCCCCAGCCTCCTTTGGATTTCGACTTTGCTATCGATTCCCAATTGTAGAGGTGTATTTTGTGATGGTCCATGCTACATGACCAGAGGAAACTATAAGTGACTTTTCTGAGCTTGTCTAGTACAGATGTGGGAATGGCTGCAAGCGCCATCCAGTAAATTGGTTGTCCCTCAAGGACATATTTTATGAGAGTGTAAAAACCTCCAATGGTGAGCCATTTGTTGCACCAGTGGCCCACTTTTTTTTCCACCTTTGTAACTAACCAGTCCCAATATGATGCCTTGTAATGATCAACCTTAATGAAGTATCCAAGGTATTTCAAGCCAATGGAGAGGTGGGCATAGTTATGAGGGAAAATGGTCTTCAAATATTCCAAGTTTTGTGCATGTAAGTTGCTGAAGTGGAAGGTCGACTTGGAACAATTAATTTGAAGGCCTAAGGCAGAGAAAAATATATTTAATAGTCTAGAGATTTCCCTCCATTCGAGCAGGCTATCATTTGTCATTATGAGGACATCATCGACAAAAAAGAGGTGCTTGATTTTCACTAATCTTGAGACTTTATCCCTGTAATCATACCTTCAGCTTGGATTTTTTTAAGGAGAATACTAAGGCCTTCCATGGCCAGGATGAATAAGAATAGAGATAGTGGGAAACCCTACCAGAGGCCTCTGCCACTGTGAAAGAAGGTGGAGGGTTCTCCATTTATGAGCATTGCAAAATTTGCATTGGTGATGCAACGCATTATCCATTTTAGGGTGTTTTGGATGAAACCAAACTGGATTAAAATGAATCAGAGAAAGTCTCAGTCTATAATCGAGTGCCTTTTTTAGATCAAGCTTGAGAATGACAGCAGGTGAGTTTTTTTCTTTATACTGTGTAAGCATTCTTGTGCAATGCCTATAGCATCAATAATTTTACGTCCCTTTAAAAAACCAAGTTGTGCAACTGACAATGATCGCAAGAGAATAGTTTTGATTCTAATTGCAAATATCTTTGATATGAGCTTGTAGCAAAGATTGCAAAGGGCAATCGGTCAATAGTCGCCAAAGGTTACCAGATGATTTGCTTTTGGAATAAGGGTAAAAAAGGTGGAGTTTATCACCCCAGTGACCTTACCATGTAGTCTAGAGTCTTCAACAAGTTCCAGAAGATCCGTCCCCACCAAATCGAAAAAGTGCAGATAGAATTCCACAGTCCAGTCGTCGAGTCCTGAGATTTTTTCCAATGCAAAAGATTTTAAAGCGCTCTGAATTTCTTGTAGAGTGCAGGAGCTGTTTAGGAGTGTGGAATCCTCAAAAGTGACCGAGCGGGGGACTAGCTGAGCCACGTCGACCTATTAGTGAAATGTGGAAAGTGGTTTTGCCTTGTAGAAAGTTTTAAAGAAGAAAGTGGTTGCATCCTTAATAACTTGTTGTCCACTATGTGTAGTTCCCAAATCATCCAAGATTTCCCAAATATGCTTATTGTTCCTAGAGTTGCTTGCAAATCTGTGGAAGAATTTTTTATTGAGGTCATTGCATTGAATCCACTCTACTCTACAATGTTGCCTCCAAAGGGCTTCATCTGCAAGTAATAATTTATTCCTCTCAAATTCAAAACCTGTAATTGCTGATGTCTGCTCCCAACAGGCCCATCTAAGAGATCGATGAGTTGTAGTTCTTTTATTCTAACCTCCAACTCCTATAAACGATGGAAAGAGGATCACCTGTGTTGTGTGGCCCAAATTTTTATTTGTGATTTTAATAGCTTTAGCTTCCAAGAATCTTTGACTTTCACTCTTAGAATGATTTTGCAATGTTTGATGGGGTGAGGTCCCCACCACAAAATTATTCTTTTAAGTTCAGTTTAATTATTCTTTTTATAATATGTCTTTTTAAATAAAATAAAATTCATTATTTTCTTTGTTTTTTAATAAAAAAAATTAATATTTATTTGATTTTTTTTTATTTAGTTTTTTTTTTAATTAATAATTTTTTTTATTGTGGTTTAATAATTCCAGAAATAAATTGTTGTTTATGGAATATTTTTTTTTTTTAACTAAAACGTGTATGGATTTTTATTAATAGGGAACTCCAACTAGTCACAGCCTTACAACCTTCAGAACAAGACTTCTACATTTTTCTATTACAAGCTATTGTCTTTTTCAAAGGATACAAATTTTTACTAGATCTCCATCAGTTATGCTAAGGTCTCCTTGGGCCAAGAGACAACCTTTGTTGGCAAATTTGTCTGCTTCTTTGTTTTATTCTCTAAGAATATGATAGCATTTGAAGGAGATGAATTCTTGTAGAATATATCTCAGCCTTTGTAGATTCTTGTTTAAGCCAATGTCATTAAACCGACCTTTCGAATGTATCACTTTGATCAGGATTTCAGAGTCACCAAATGCTTGCATCTCCCAGTGTCCTCTTTCTTTGGCTATATGGATGACTTTTATCAAACTCAGGATTTATGCTTGATTGTTGGTTCGTTGTCCTAGTCCCCAGCTGAAGGTTTATTGTATTCTCCCGTCAGTGGAGTATATAAGCCCTCCAGCTCCCACTATCCCAGGGTTTCCCTTGGAGGCACCATTGAAGAAAGATGTAGTTATTCCTTGCTTCCTCCACCAACTCTGTAATATTTCATCCTTGTCTCTTAGCCTCCACTCGGCATTGAGTTGGGGTTTTTCAATGTTGTGGATCCATTGGGTAAACACAAAGGTACCGAGCCAATTCTTTTCCTCCTGCTACAATGAAGAATCAACTTTGATGTTTTGAGAGTTCAAAGTTTCTAGGAGAAGGCCTTTTTCTTTCACTGCTACCATGTTGGGGGTCCAGGCTATATTGTTGAATGTTTGCTCGTTTCTAGCAAGCCAAAGCTTCCAGCACACAAATTTGGGGATGGTGATCCAGACTCTGGCCCATAAGGAGTTCAGTGAGAGCGAAGGGTAATGGTCTGATGCAGGAGCATCCACACCTCATCAAGCGAGCCAACGCGTGGAGCAGGGAAAAGACAGCTGAACAAGCCAGCAGACTTCTTTTTGAATTTTACCTTGAGATTGGTTGCGCCAAGCATTAATGAGCTAATGTAATGAAGCGCACTTGTATTATAATGTAGATAGGAAGGCATTTAATGGTTTTAATGTTGTTAGATAGAAATTAACTGTAGATTAGACAGTTTTGCTTTCGAGAGGGAAAACGGAATATAGGCACCCTCCTTGTACATTGTATTCATCTTGGATTGTTATCAAGCATTCATAAGGGGAGAGTCGGGAGAGAACTTGTAGAGCCCTCATGTACAGATTGGATTAATAAGAAGAGCTTTTGATTCAATTTCATGACCGGTGTTGTTTTTCTCTGTGTATGTGCTTATGTGTTCATGAGTGTTTGTTTTCCATGTATGCATTTACTTTCGAATATGATGTGCATGTGATTTCAGAGGTTTACTAATGTCTGTGAGAGAGGAGGATAAGTTTCAATTGTTTCTCTGTTGAGCCAGTAGATTCCTGCATAGAGTGCAGTCGAATTCCTCTGCATAGAGTGCGTTGAGGAGGCTCACCGTTGAACTCTTATTCTCGTATGCCCAGGAATTTAATTGGGTTGAATTATAGCCGTGCAGGAGATGTGCAGGCCAGGGTCGAAGTCTCAGACTTGAGTCTGAGTACAGGTTGATAGGAAATCTATTTCAGAGCATGCATAGAGTCTGAGAAACTGAACATTCTGAGAGTTGTTGAGGATAAGCGCAAGCGGTGTGCGCACTAAGGTCTCTGAAGAAGTCAGAGAATAAAAGCTCAGGAGGGATAGTTCCGTGGAGAACGCATTGGAGAAGACCCAGGAAGGATTTGAAACGGAAGCACTTTGAAGCGGAGGAGATTTTTCAAAGAAGAGAACCGACGGTCAAAGTTCATGGAGGAGAATCACGAGATCCCGTTGACCGTCCGATCGGGAAAGAGTTGCGCAGGAGTTGTCCAAAGGCGCAGGAGAGAACTGGCCATCGGATCTCGGCCCATCGGGGTTCGGGGTTTGGCATTTGGCGAGGTAAGTGTTTTGTGACTTGCCAAATCGCGATTTTCCGAGTTGATGGGAGTCGTTGATCAGAAACGGGACAGGTGTCGCGAGATCCCAGGGAGTCAGGATTCGGCACTTCGGCGTTTCCAAAGTCGAAGGGACCACAAAGGACCAGCAAAGTCCCGAATTGCAACGGGTCCCACAGTGATAGCGTGGGTGTTGACAGGCGTCATCGGGGTTTCGGCATTTGGGATTTTCCAAGGCAAAGGACTCGCGACAGTTGAAAACGCGATCCCGCGATCCCCAATCGCACGAGTGGAAGAGTTATGTGGTAGTGTGGGACCACAAGACATAGTGGGAGACAGGTGGCGTCAATTCGGAGTTCGGGGTTCGGGGATTGAAAAGGGCAGTGAAACATAACATCACCATTCCCGATTTCCCAATAGGGGGAATCCCCAATACATGAAAGGGTTGATTGTTGACTGTTGGGGTTCGGGGTTTGGAGCTGTTTGCGCACCGTGCTCGTGCGAACCGCGAATTTCCGAATCGCGATTTCCCGAATTCCGAAGGGGAGATCGCCGAAGGAGTTTACTGTGGGTAACTCCCGAGGGGAGTTGGAAGAGTTTGTAACTCTTCGGGCCTGTGTGTGTTAAGAAGGTCCTGGTGAGCAGCTTGTTGCCGAGGGCAGTGAAGCGTCAAGTGGTATCAGAGCAGGGAAAGAAGTTCTCTTTGTTTAGGTAGCAGAGAGAAGAGGATTTCGCCATGCTGCCCAGAAGAGAGAGGCAATCTCCTGATCGTGAAGACAGGGATGCTCGAAGAAGGGGTAGGCCAGCAGGTAATGCTGAGATGAAACGAGAGATGAGAGATCTTTGAGCCAGGCTTGAAGAAATGGAGACCACCCAAAGGCGTGGTGCTGGAGCAGTAGAGTTCAGTGATTCCGAGATTGAAGAGGAAGCGATCCCTGATCGCACGAGTGGAAGACTTATGTGGTAGTGTGGGACCACAAGATATAGTGGGAGACAGGTGGCATAAATTCGGAGTTCGAGGTTCGGGGATTGAAAAGGGCAGTGAAACATAACATCGCCATTCCCGATTTCCCGATAGGGGGAATCCCCGATACACGAAAGGGTTGACTGTTGACTGTCGGGGTTGGGGGTTTGGAGTTGTTTGCGCACCATGCTCGCGCGAACCGCAAATTTCCGAATCGCGATTTCCCGAATTCCGAAGGGGAGATTGCCGAAGGAGTTTACTGTGGGTAGCTTCCGAGGGGAGTTGGAAGAGTTTGTAACTCTTCGGGC
Organism: Picea glauca; assembly: GCA_000966675.3. Classification (NCBI taxonomy): domain Eukaryota; kingdom Viridiplantae; phylum Streptophyta; class Pinopsida; order Pinales; family Pinaceae; genus Picea; species Picea glauca. Next base: position 688,986 of record JZKD02S1008944.1, read on the forward strand.
CTATGTGTGTTAAATAGGTCCTGGTGAGTAGCTTGTTGTCGAGGGCAGCTAAGCGTCATGGTCCTTTCATGTAGTGAATAGTTCTACTACTGAAGTTTTAGAGGGGGCAGTAGCCTTAAGACCATGGAGTATGAGAATCTAGACTTTATTTGCAAATAGACAGTCTACAAACAGATGATCCATGGTTTCCATGGCTTCTTTGCATAATGAGCATCTATGCAGACCAACGATATTTCTTTTCATTAAGTTTTCTCCAGTCAAGATCTTTTTATGCATTAATGTCCGGAATAAGAAGTTTACTTTGGGTAGCGCCATTGAATCCCATACCTCCATCCAAAATCTTATAGGGAGGGTTATGTCTCTCTGTGGTTGTAGCAATTCATAGCCTTTGGCTGAGGAGTACGTTCCTGAAGGTCCCCAGCCCCATTTATTGTCTTCTGTCTTGTGCACCAGAGCTACATCACGTAGCTCCTCTTTAAGCATTGTTGTTTGCTGGAGGAGGTGATCTGGTACATTGTCGAAGTTCTAATCTGTCCAGAAACCATTGTCATCCCATTTCGATATGTCATAAATGCTCTTTTCTCCTCTATATTCTAGGAATTCACAAATTTTGTATAGGCTAGCGTTTGAAGCTAAAGGCGGATGCCCCATTATCCGGTCTGTCCATAGTTTTACCTACTTGCCATTTCCTGGGATGCGGTAAAGATTTTGCATGAAGAATTGGGTTCCTTTGATACAGAGTTGCCATAACAGTGTGCTCTTCCTGTAGTTGGCATTCTACAAATTTCTAATTTTTGCATTCGGTATATATTTATGCCTCAACGTTTTTTTGACGGGATGATTGGGATCGCTATGAAGCTTCCACAATATTTTACAACCCAATGCTATGTTGACAAGATCAGAATCTCATATTTGAAGGCTGCCTTCTCTCAGGGTTCACTTTGTTGTCTCCCATTTGACCAGGAGAAATTTGTGTTGGTTCCCTTTCCCACTGTGCCACAAAAAGTCTCTCATGAATTTGTTGATTTGCCCTGAAATCGACTTTGGTTCCATGAGGTAGGATGCTTGGTAGATCGGCAATGATGAAAGAACAGATTTTATCAGGATTAATTTGCCTCTGTGAGTTAGCCATTGACCTCCCCATGCAACGATTTTGCCTTTGATTTTTTTTATCACTCCTTCCCACAAATTGACTTTGTTTGTACCCATTATTAATGGAAGGCCAAGATAATTAATCTTATCCCATTTTGAATGTCCAATGAACCCCAAATTGCGTGCTATTGTTTGTGTTTCATCCTCTTATGCATTCCAACTGTGGACAACGCTTTTCCTTTCACTTATCAGTGCTCCAGAAGCTTTGCAATATGCTTGAAGAGTGTCTTTAAATGCAGAGGCTACTCTGTTAGAAGCTTCTCCCAGAATAAGGGAATCATCTACGAACAGAGTGTGATTTAATGGTTTTAGATCCTTCCTTATTCTCAAACCTAGGGCAGCTCTTGCTATCCTATCCTGCTCCAGCTTTCTGCTGAGCGTGTCTACCATTAAAATGTATAGAAATGGAGAGAGGGGGCATCCTTGCCTCAACCCCCTCAAGGTTTTGAAAAATTCAGCTGGCCTCCCATTTACCAAAGGGGCTATCCAAGGGTTGTTGGTGCAGAATTTAATCAAATTTACAAACTCTTGCTCAAATCCGAAGGAGAGGAGAACTTGATATAGGAAGGACAACTTTACTCTATAGAAGGCGTTGGCCATGTCTAACTTGATCAACATGACTTTCTCTTTTCTGAGGTTACTGGAATGCATGGCTTCCTAGACTTGAATTACATTGTCCAGGATGTGTCTCCCTTTGACGAAGCCTCCTTGCGAGTCTCAGATGAGTTTTCCCAGCAAATCTTTATTCTATTTGCAAGGATTTTTGAAATTATCTTGTAAGAGGTGTTACATAAAGAGATTGGCCTGAACCTATCAAAGGAGACATGATTTGTTTCTTTCGGGATTAATGCAAGGAAAGTTGAGTTGGTGCTACCACCCAATTTTTCTTTCTGTAGGAATCCTTTTATCATTCTGGTAAGATCTGGTTTGATTATATTCCAGCATATCCTGTAAAAATGAATGGTAAACCCATCTGGCCCTGGGCCTTTGTCAAGGTACATAGACTAGATGATTTTGTTAATTTCTTCTTCGTTGGTTGGCTTCAATAATGCTATGTTGTCTTCTTTAGTGACCAGTGCCGAAATGTTCTTGAGGAATTCTTTATTGCCTTCTTCACTGTCATCATTCTCTTTGCTGTAAAGTTGGTGGAAATATGAAACAACAACAACTTTTATTTGATCTATTCATGTGCAGAGCCTCCCATCGTTGGTTGTAATCTCTATGATGTGATTCCTAGAGAGATGATATCTACATTGTCGTTGGAAGTAGGATGTATTTCTATCTCCAACTTATAGCCAAAGAATACGGGACTTTAATCTCCAATATTCTTCTTCATTTCTGAAGGAGCGGAATGTTTTACATTGGGCTGCTTGCTCCTTTTCCAATTCTGTTTTAGTAATATCTATTGTATCCATTTCAGTCTGCAGCTTTTCCAGTTGCTTCACTAACTCCTTTCTTTGGTTGTTGGGAGTGCTTGTTGGGATTTTGCTCCATTCCTTGAGGGCCTTTTTTGTTATTTTTAATTTTTGTTCCCATACATAGTTGGGAGAGCTAGTGACTGAGGTGGACCATGCCAATCGGACCATCTATGCAAAACCACTCTTTCCTTTCCATAGTGGACTGAATCTAAATGGGATTGGCCCTAGTTTCTCTTCATCCTCTAGCAATAGAAGGATGGGTTTGTGGTTCGAGGTAAGCTTTGGAAGAATGGCTGAGGAGATAAGCTTCCTTCTCGACAGCATAGTGCTTTGGACCAAGAACCTGTCCAATCTGGTGAATATGTGATCCTCCTCTGTCGTATTATTGGTCCAGGTGTAAAGCCCTTTTCTTGGTTTAAAGTCCATTAGGTCCCATTGTTGTATCGTGCCTTCTATTACATAGATCATTTGATCCTTACTGTTCTTACCTACCCTCTTTTCTTTTTCATTCATCACTAGGTTAAGATCTCCAACAATGATTATATTGTTTGGGGAGTTTAGTTCTAGAAACTCATTTAATGTTTTCCAACAATCTTTCTTTTCAGAATACAATATCAGTACATATAAGTTGAATAATGCAATGGTTAAATTACTTGCTATGTGCTTCAGCTATGTGAAACTCCAGTGTTGAGTATTGTAGGAGTTGACGATCCTGCATTGATCTTCCTTCCACAAGGTTTCTATTCCTCCGGAGGAGCCCCTTGCGCTTATTGATTTTCTCGTGTTCTTCTGCCATTTATTTTGGTTGATCTCTAGAAGGGCTTCCCCTTCGATTTTTGTCTCTTGGAGCATGAGGATGTCTGCTGGTTCCACTTTCATTAGATCCTTGACCACTTCAATTTTTTACGAATTCCCCAAACCTCTACAGTTCCAAGAGACGATTCTCATTACTTACTATTGGGGGTGGTTGGGCCTCCTCCTTTTGGGGACCTTGACCTTATGTTTCTACCGATTGCCATTTCTATAGTAGGTTGACTTCCTTGGGTCTTTTGTCTTTCTGCTTCTTCCTCCCTTGCTTCTCTGCGGGACTTTCTTCCTACTCTTTTTGTTGGCCTTTCTAGGATCTCATCCTCCGAGGAGCTTGGTGATTATAATAATTTCTTTGTGGCTATGTCGACGTATGAGGGAGAGGGGGCTACTTCAAGGGTTCCCGCCATTTGCCCTTGTTCCTCTGTGCCTTTCCCATTTTTTTTTTGGGGGGGGTTTAATTGTTCACTGTTGTCCATATTTGGTTTTGATTCTTGTATGGCCTTGCTGGACTCTGCACTTTGAGATCTTGATTTCGGCTTGGGGTTGGAGGTCCCATCTTTTTGTTCTTGCCTTGATTTCCCGAGGTTGATTTCCTTTGTTATTCCTTTGCTTCTAGGTTTTGTTGTCCCTGTTTTCTGCATTGTGATCCATTGGTCTGCTTTCTCTTTCTCACTCTCTTCTTTGTTCTTTTTTTTGCAGTGTCTTTCGAAATGGTCGTAGCCATGGCAGTGCCGACATTTGAAGGGTAACTATTCATAATCTAGCTCTTGTATATGCATCCAATCTGCAGCAGTTAGTTTGATTGCCTCTGGTAGTCCTACTTCCATATCAACCTCCACACAGATCCCTGTGCATGAGTATTGATCTTTTCGCACTGCTTGGTCTATATACCTTCCAAGCATGTTGCTGATAGCATGCAGGGATTTTTTATTCCAACAATGTAAAGGGAGATGAGGTAGGCGGACCCAGACTGGAATGGCGGATGGCACATCCTGGGCTGGATCAAAGTCCAGGGTCCGTTTGTTCAAATATAAACCCTGTGGCCCCATGAAGTATGGGTCGTTTATGAATATAAGATTTTTTTCCTCAGAGCTTTCGAACAGGAATACAAAAAATCCTTTCCCTACAAAGTGACTCTTGATTCCTTCTGAGATGAGCGGCCTCTAGTTCCTCTGCAGCCAAGCTTCAATGGATTTGGGAGAGGGATAGAACCTGGTAAACTACCTGATGAGTCCTCTGTCTGGAAGATTGACTGTTGATCTGCGTGTTTCTTCTATTGGCAATTCTACGCTTGGGATGCAATCCAACTTCTTTACAAATTTCTGCTGTGTTGTGGACAACGGTCTTTTGGAGGCTCCAACAATAAGCTTCTTGAAAGCTTCGAGTTATGGCAAGGGGGTTGGGGGAGTGGCACCCCCGCCAACATCCATGGATGAAGAAGCGCCTGTTTCTTCTCGTTGTGATGTGTACCTCAAGCGCAAGGACACGCTTATGGAAATAAATTTAGAGTGTTAGTTTTTAAAGATAAAAATTTGGATTATTGTTATAATAATCAATTCTTTCCAACAATTTTTATATAATATAATTATAAATATAATTACAAGAAAATGGAGGCTAAAATTTTATATAATATAATTATGTATAATTACAAGAAAATGTAAGCTAGATTATAAGAAATAAAATAAAAAACAATCAAGAACAAAAACAATTAAGAACTAAAAAATAACTAAAAACAAAAACAATCAAGGTAGGCACCAAGAAGAGCTAGTAGAAAATAACAATCTTGATTAAAGAGTTAGAATAAAAGCTAATTAATAATCTGGCCCTAAATATTGTGGAACACAAATTGGATATCAAACTTATCAAAAAAGAAATGAATAAGCTCATAAAGTTAGACCTAAAGAAAAAACACTGAACATATAAAAGAACCCAAAGATGATGACACATTAACAACAATGAAGAAGGAATTAAAAAAGAAATCACAAATTGAAACTACTTGAAACAAAAAGGTTGGGAAAAAAATTGAACATAAAAATAGGTTGATTGGTAAGCTCTAATGCCCATAAATATGACATATAAATGAAGACCTCATTCTAGAATATCAAGTTAAATTAAGGAAAGAGGCTCAAAAGGTAAATTAAGCCAAAAAGGAAGGAAAATAGGAACAAAATTTACCTATTATTATGGATAGAGACCAAAAATATAACAATAAGTAGTCATTTTAAATACTTGGAATCTTTGTTGGAATCCTAACCTTCAAAGTCATCAAAACTTTAGTGATATTGAAATGCTTCTCTTAATATTTTTCAAGCATCCGAATAACATTTAAAGAAATCCAAATAATCTCTTCTCTTAATATTTAAAAAAATCTAAATAATCTCTTTTTTTTCTTAACATCCTATAAACCATTTTTTTCCCGACTAATAAATATTCAGCCTTACAATGATTTAGTAATGTTTTGTACGGGTCAATCCACCAAACATTACGAAATCATTACTTTTTCAAGTTCCTATTTAACATTACTAAATCATTATTTTTTCAAGTTTCGTATTTTTTTTTAAAGTTTGTTT
>JZKD02S1008944.1:695066-717257 GCA_000966675.3 Picea glauca
AAAAAATTTTGTTTAATATTTTTTTCAAACGTATTTTTTAAGTTTTGTTTAATATTTAAAAAAATAATAATATTTTTTTCAAATTGTGTTTGAAAGTATGATTTTTAAAATAACTTTTTTTAATCTTTCTTTTTAGTTGGTTTATTAAAAAAAATTAACGTTTTTAGTTTGTTTACTTAAAAAGCTAATATTTATTTATTTTAAACAATAATTAGTTTGTTTTCTATTTAGTTTTATTATTTTATTATTTATTTATATGCTTATTTGTTTTTAAAAATTTATATCCGTTTGTTTTTTTGTTTTCCATATTTAAATTTTTAATGTGTTTTTAATTTTTTGTCTTTCATATTTAAAAAATGTATTGGTATTTTTTGGGTTGTGTTTTTATTTTTATTTTTTAGAAAATTATGTTGTATTTTTATTGTTGAATTTTTTTTTAATTATTTTTTTTTCATTTTTATGATTTTATTTGCAATGGTATTGAGCTTTTTAACCATGGTTTTTAAATTTTAAATTGTTACAATTTTAAGTCCAAAAAAAGAGGGTGTCATTAACATGACCTCTTTTTAATTCAGTGGTTGGTCTTATGAATTTTATTCTAAGGGTATCGTTTATAAAGGTCACGATTTTAGAAAATTTCTAATTTTGTCCCTGGAAAAAAAGGAGGTGCTACCATGAGAACCACTTTTAAACTCAAGGGTTTATTTTAATGTTTTGGTTGCAATGGCATTGATATGTTCAATTTCGTAGATTTCAAAGAAGCTGTAATTTTAACATCGAAAGTAAAAAACAGTGATGTTGCTAGCGTCACTTTTTGATTCAAGGGTTAATTTCAAGGTTTTTTTTGACAACATTATGATGATGTTAATACCATGGTTGCAAAAGGTCACAATTTAACACTGGAAAAAAAGAGAGGATACCAATAACACCACTTTTCAAAATTGGAGTAAAAATAACCACTACATGAAACCTCTAAAAAAACAAGAATTGTGGAGGGTTCTCGTAAAGTTGGTAACTATGTTTGTGGTGGAGCAACCAGATAATAGTTGGGGATTGTAATGTTTATAAGGTCTTAGAAGAATCATGTATTATTTGCAATTTGATCGATTGAACTAGTCCACATACTCCTATGTTTGAGCTCATTTTAAGTCTTGTCAATCTCGTCCCTCCTCCCTGGCTCCTTTTGAGTTTTCTCTTGCACCTTCCATTATTATTTTTCATGCCTTGCGAGTGGTTTTCAGTGCTATTTTTCTTTCCTTTCTCTCTCTCTTTGAAAAAATTTCTTCTTTCAATGTTCTACTTCAATAATCCATGCTGCCCTCTTTTCATTTGTATTTTTTTTTCTCAGTTCCATCATCTCCTTTTTCTTTTGTTCTACCTAACTAAAGCATGCGATGTAATCATCTAAAGTTAGTAACTATAATCTCCTCCTTAATCGAAAAAAAATTGATGATCTTGTCCTTTCTTTCTATGTCACTCTCTCCATTGGAAACCTTAGGAATTGTCTGATTACTGATCTGGTACTTTGTTGAATATGAGGATAATCTGAGAGCCATGATTCTTGTTCATTGACTTCTTAATATGGTTCTTCATTTTCTACATAATGTTGTCGTACACCTCCAACATCCACATAATAATGGACAACTTTCTTTTTCAAGTTTGGTGGCAGTGAAGGCATGCTAAGGATTTCTTCATTAGTGATGATAACAATATGTCTATTCATATTCTTCAGGGATTCCACTAACCACTCAAGATGTGGTACTTGGCATAGCAATGCCACTTGCTAATTGATTATTTACATTGCTTGATAAACTTTGATCATATTGAATTTAGCTCCATCATTTTGAATATGTTATGTATAATATGTATGTGATTCTTGTGATGCAACAATTACTGTATTCCCTTGAGATGCTTCATCACCAAATTGAGTAGCACTAACATGCTCATCATTGTCACCTAATGGTTGCCAATATCCTTGAGAGAGACTCAACATGTTCACGGCAACATCTACATATTCCTCATCGTGTATATCAAAAGCTTGGATACAAGCAATATCATTAAGAAAAGAATCAAAATTTAGTGGCCAAATTCCACCGCATTTGAATCTAGCCTTGGTATTTGAAATTGTACAAGTCCTTTTAAATTATCTACTAGCAAGTTTTGCTTATTCAAACATTTTTACCTCTGTCCATGGGTTCTTTTCCATCCATGACGCTCTCTCAAAACTAAAGTAACTTTTAAAAATCCCAAACATGCTTACATAAAGGGGTTTCAACCTATGAGTAGTTTGTGAAAAAAAAGTTAACAAGTCAATGCTCATCTTTTTTCCTCCTCAATTGTTTGTAAATTTATGTGGTTACCATGGCCATAAAAAATAAACAATTGTCTCTTTCCATATGATACACAACTAGGTACAAATATAGGAAAATGATAAATCCAATTCATAAACAATTATTTAGTCATCTATCCATTGGTATGTGCAAGCAAGCATTCTTTTAGCTAACAATTTATGATATAGTTCTTTAACTAAGACTTTCCTTTGAACATATATCGATTACAATTGCACATCAAAAAATAGTTATCAACTCCCCGCTCTTAGGTAGAATTTATGGCACATTCCTACTCCCTTTCTTGGCAATTACTTACATTCCAAAATTCCTTCCATCTTGTAAATTAGTCTCGTCATAGTCCTATAAACATTCTAGAGTATATAAATGTTTCTCATATCCATTGGATAAAGTGTTATAGAATTTGGTTACAACCACAAGGCACACTATGTCTCTATATAGCCCCTTTATTGTTTGTAACACAAGTTCTGAATGTCTTTTCATGAACCTTTCCCAACATGATTTCCTAAGAAATCCATCTTTGAATGGATTCAGCCTATACTAACATATTTGAGCAACATTGGCCTTTAGTAGTATCCAATCCAACCCATGGTCCATTTAAATGATCCCCTTACACAAAAAAATCACTTATTCACTCTCTTGTTCAATAAAAAAAATATAAGAGGCCCTTTCCTCTTTATATAAGGGAGAGAATTTAGCTAATAATGTATTGATATTGGTGAAATTCCATATTTTTTTAATAGTTTCTCTTATTGAATATTCATTGAATTCAAAAACATCAATTTCCTTTATCATATTCTCTTTTGTCAAGCCTTTGATAGCATTATTCTTCTTGGTTGAACTTACACCTTGCACTATAGTTGATGGTGGAGTAGCTCCTTCAATCTCCTCTTCATTATGTTCTTCAATGTTTATATTTAAATTCACTTCAAGAACTCCATGCTTCATCTCCTCACCTGATGCAATGTGTTGTAGTTAGGTACCCCTAGGCAGTCACCTTCTTTCCCTCCTTGTATGAATATCTATATTCCTTATTTCCATGGCTATAGAAAATTCTAGAAGAAGAGAATAAACATACAGACAATTCAAACAATGGAAACCTAGCCATAGAGATACACAATATAAACAATGTAATAAAAGAAATTGTCATGACAAAGAGATAGATAATAGATAAAGTGTCAACATATGAATTGAGACATGAAAATAATAGATGCAAAGAATAAAAACATAGAAATAATCGATATGGCATCAATACCTAAACTGAAGATACTCCATGAGGAAGTTTTGATAGTGATTTGATGAGTAGTTTGGACTCGTGAATTGCATAAATGGTGCATTTAGGGATGATAGATTCTTATTTACAATATTATGCTTTGAGTTTTATTGGTGAATAGTCATTGGCATGGATTTCATACTTGAATTTTTGAATGTGTGTTTAGTATTGATTTGATTATGATACAATGGATGGAAAATTCCCTTGGTTGATCCTTGTTTGTTTGAAGTGTTTAATGGTCTTGGGAGACTGATTTGATGAATTTAATGGATTGGTTTTCATTCATTACATTACATATTGCATTCTTAGGGCTAGGTTTTTTATCACACTTGTAGGTGAAGGTAATCATAAATGGTTGAATTGATATGTAAGTGAAGATGACCGTTGGGATACTCTTGGGATTGATGTTTGGTAGATTGTTCTCCATATGTCATTAACTCTATTTGATATGATAGATCTCATGTATTTATAGATTAAACAATCTACGATAGTTTAAGGTTTGATTGTATCTTGGTTTGAGCAATATTTTCCATTTTCATATTGCATTTGAAGATATCATGTTGAATTTTCATTTGCTATTGGTTTGTTGAATATTTTCTAAAACTCTTCAAACTTGGAATACATCATAGATTTTCCTTAGCTAAAGTATACAGATTGAACTTATGGTGTCATTGTAAACTAAAGAGAGAAGATATAAGATTTAGTCCATAGACGAGTTAACAGTTAAGCACTAAGAGTTGGTAAGATAAATTAGTTAAGAGGTAGTTAAACTATTATAATTTATAAACTAAATAAGTTTCGATCCCTGATCTTAGTGTATCTATGTAATTAAATTAGAAATAGATATTGCAATTCTAGATAATTAAATTAGTAATAGATGTTGCAATTAGTATTTGGGATATAGAAAGCCAATTATATAAAACCAAATTTTCATTTATATTAATAATATATGAATATAATATCTTTAATTGAAGACAAAACTAAGACATGGGATTTGATTATGAAAATTCCCTTATAACTTGGGATCGAATACATATTAATCAAGACTTTAACTTTCATCAAAGGAAAACGAGAGAAACACAAAGAAAATTTCTATGTCACAATATCCACATTGCATGTGGTTAGGCTAAATAGATAACATCTTCATGCTTCAGGAGGATGAGTATATTCATCACCCGAGTATGTTGAGTTCTTGCATTTGATTGATCCAAGTAGGTTAAGTTGTCTACATTTGTTTGATTCCATTTCACTACTTGTAGCCTAGGAGGAATTAAAAAACTATAGTTTTGACTTGTGTTCATTATCCTTGGCAGAATTTGAGGTGTTCAAAAAAATATATTGTATTGACGGTCCTTGAACTAGTAAAAAGAGATGGTTGTGAACCTAGATACTGACTTGATTAGAACTATGACCTCAAAATGAGAACTTTAGCTCCATAAAACCCCATTTTTTTTGGTCAAAAATACCAAATCAACCCTTGTTTAAAAAGTGGTGCTCCCGGTAACACCCGTTTTGGGGGGGTGGGTTAAAATTACCATATTTTGTAATCATGGCCTTAAACATGTCATAATGTTGTCGAAAAAACCTTATAATCAACACCGAATCAAAAAGTTTCATTAAAAGAAACACCATTTTTATTTTCAAGGATAAACTACAACTTATTTGAAACCCCCAGACTTGACAATTGATAATGTTGCAATCAAAACCTTAAAATCAACCATCGAATCTAAAAGTGTTTCTTCTAGTAGCACGCCTCCTTTTTCTAAGCATAAAATTGCAATTTGTTTTTAAAATCATGGCCTTGACAACTAATACCCTTTGAAACAAAATCTCAAGACCAACCCCTAAATAAAAAAGAGGTGCTATCACTAACACCATTTTTCCAAAATTAAAATTATAACATTTTAGAAAACATAGCTCGAAATCCTGGTATAGTTGCAAACAAAATCATAACGAAAAAAATATTTTTTTTAAGAAAAAAACCGCAAACAATAATTTTTTTTTTATACATAAATATTTTAAATAAAGAAACATCATATTTTTTTAAAATACTATTTTTTAAAAAAGAACATAACATTTTTTTTAAATTGAAAATAAAAATAAAAAACAGAAATAAAAAAAATACATGTAACCCAAAAAACATTAAAAACAATTTAAAAAAAAATCCAATATAAGTTTGTTAATAAAATTAATATATAAAAAAAATTAAAAACGTAATATTAAAAAACCTTAATATAAAATGAAAAGATACAAAATATTAAAAAAATGAAAACAAATATAAAAAAAAAAAAACTTTAAAAAGAAGCAAACCTAAAAAAAATGATTTCATAATGTTTGGTGCTGTAATCTTCCGTTCTTGCCACCACGTTTCCATTTTTTCTCTTCTTTTCATTATGAGCACTCCACTACCTATTCCAAAAAATCATCCTAACAAGGGGAGGCCCCCCAAAATCACCCTAGAGATCCTTTATTATTATATGGAATTAGTATAAAAAAGGAGAGAAGAGAGAGATGCCAAAAACCAAATAGAGTTAGAATCATTAGAAAAAAGAGTGAAGAAAGAGACGTAAAACTCCAAATAGAGATAGAGGCAATGATTGATAAAAAAAAATAGACTCTCCAAATATACCATTCAAACTCAAATAGAGGAGAGATTCTTAGGGTTCAAGAGTGAATTGCAGACAATGAAGGATAGGATTCAAGAAATGGAAAAACATAAACAATCAAACTAAGAAGGAGAGGTTGAAGAAAATCACATCTTGAGAGATAGGATTAAAGAGCTAGAAGAAAAACTAACCAACAATTTGACCGTCAGTAATATGGAAAAAAAATTGGATATCAAACCCATCAAAGAGGAAATGAATAAGCTAATCGAACTGGACCATGAGCATAACAAAAGAGCCTTGAACCTCATAATTGTTTGTATAAAATAACAATAGGAGGAGGATACACTAGCAATAGTAAAAGAAGAATTAAATAATAAATCACAAATTGATACAACTTACCTCATAGAAGCAAAGAGGCTAGGAAAAATAATTGATCACAAAGATAGGTTGATCCGTATCAAAGTAAGTTGTAATGATCATAAATATTGCATACTCAATAAATCTCCAAGATTAAAAGGGTCAAGAATATTTATAAATGAAGACCTCATTCCCGAACACCAAGTTGAATTAAGGAAGGAAGTTCAAAAAGTAAAAGAAGCTAGGAAAGAAGGAAAATGGGAAATAATTAGAAATCGAAAAGCTATTGTTAGGGATAGAGACCAAAAGGATAATAATAAATAGGAATTTTGGACACTCAGGATCTTTTTATGAAACTATCATGGATTTCCATGGCACAAAGGTCCTATGATAAGTTGGATCCCGAGTGATATTGATATGATTTGTCTAGTTGAAACTTGGGAGCATGAGGAGTCCAAGGTCCCTAACATAGAAAGATTTGTCTTGTAGTCGACATGGAACAAAAACTACCACCATAGAGGGATAAGAGGCACAAATTGTTATATTAGAAAGAAAATCTCTCCTCACATTCAACTTCATAAGATTGACCCTCTCAATCAGTACATTTGGATAGAAATTTCAGACACCAATGCTAAGAAGATGTATATAGCAATTTGCTATTTTGCACCTATTAATTCTACTTTTTATAAGAAAAAAAATATAGATAACAATTGTCCCTATAATAATTTAGAACAAGATATTTATAGTTTGAAAAATGAAGGTAATATCCTCCTACTAGGAGACTTTAATGCTAGGGCTGCAACTACACAAACTACTCTTTTAAATATTGATTCCAACCATAATCCTTTATGGCTAGATGAGGGCCTTGTTTTATATAATAGTTACAAAAGAAGCTCTAAAGACCCAATTGAGAATTTGTTTGGTACTGAGTTGGTCAAGCTCTACAGCTCTCAAAACCTAATAATTTGCAATGGAGTAATGAAGTGGCCAAACTCCAACCAAATGACTTGTATTCATGGTCTAGGTAGTAGTGTCGTAAATTATGTCATATATGATATCCCCGTTTCCAACCAAATAACAACTTTTGACCTTTTAAATGACCATGAGCACGAATTTGATCATAAACCTTTAATCCTAACTCTAAACTTTTCCATGCATATGAGTGCCATTGAAGAGAATTTTGATAATCAAAGGAATTTGCGCTTTGACAAAAGTAAAGTTGACCTTTTCTTAAAGTATTTAAATAGTAAATTAAATCTACTAACTTATAAGGACAACATTGAAGAACTCTATCATAATTTTACAACTACTCTTTCCACTTCTATTAACAAGTTATGTTTCTAGGTGTACTATAAAAAGAATAATAGAACAACCAACCCTTGGATGATAAAGAATGTAAAATTTCTAGGAAAGCCATTAGGGATGCTTCTAATGAGTCCTTAAAACTCGATAAGATCAATACGTGAAAATCCCTAATTAAAAGGAAAAAAAGGTACTATATCAATAAAAGGCAAGAACAACTTTCAAAACTATATAAGTTGGAACCTAAGAAGTTCTAGAGCCAAATTCGAAACCGCAATACTAAAGAAAATAATAGGATTCCATTAAGGGACTGGAATTCCTACCTTAAAAGCCTTTACAAGTTCTCTAATTCCATGGACACCATTCCTATTATCCCTATAAAGGAAGAAGTTTTTTCTTTAGATGACATAGAGTTTGGGGTTAAGTGTCTTGAAAATGGGAAAGCTAAGGACATTGAAGGCTACCAAGCTGAAATTTTTAAAATCGGAGGGCCTATCCTTATCCCTCACATACATAAGATATTCAATTTAATAGTCAAGAAAGGATTCCCTAAACCCTAGACACAAAGCCTCATTGTTCCTATTTTTAAAAATGGGTATAGAATCATTCCCTCTAATTATATGACCATTATGATTAGCCCGATTTTAGCCAAGCTTTATGGAATTATTTTGGAAAAGAAGATTAGCATTTGGCTAGAAAGTCACGGTAAAAGAGCTAAAGGCCAGGCCCGGTTTAGGATATATCATTCAACTGTGGACCATATTGTTACCTTTAGTATCATTGTGGAGGAGTTTTGTAATACTAAAACCAATCTTTTTTGTTGTTTTGTCGACTTTAGAAAAGATTTTGACATAGTTCCTACAAAAAACCTTTGGAATAGGTTGGAAGAGATAAAATTTCATCTTGAGTTGAGGGATGCTGCAATAAGGATGTATGAGAACGTTATTACTAAGTTTAAAATCATTGAGGGCTAGTTTTGGATGCAAACCTAGTCAAGAGAAAAGGCTATTTTTGGAAGAGAAGCATGTAAGGAGGAAAGGACAACTGGAAGGAAAAGAAGCACATGTAAGGGAAGCAGGTGAGGCACGTAAGAAAGGAAGACTTAACGATGTTAGGTTTAGGGTTTTTGTAATGGTTTTTAATGGTTGATGAGCCAAGAACATAAATAGATAATACTTAGAGGAAGAAAGACCCGGTCGACCGAGGAAGAGAGAGTTGTAAGAATTGTACAAGTCAGTAAGTTGGTGAGCTAGGGAATCTATGAGTGACTCGATCTTGAAGGTTAGATCGCATGTTGAGGATCCTGGTGCGATCTAGTCAACCTCATAGGGATTGCGGAGCCGGTTGGAGAGTGTAAGATCTAAGATTGTAACACCCATGATGTGACATGTTACTGAACTATAATAAAGAGCTTGAGATCTAGATATTTGTGGACGTGGCCCATGAGGGGGTGAACCATAGTAACACCTATGTTATGTGAATGAATGTATGTGTCTTTATTTTTTTTAAATGGTGAATGTTATATGAATGAATTAACTAGTTAGATCTGGTATTTCACATGCATGAATCAAATGACTACTATAATCAGAGGTTAGATTGAATAAATAAATATTACAAGATACAAACGCAAATATCCACTCATTCCCAGGTTGCAAAAACCTGAGTATTGCATCCACCCATAGAGCTATCTCGGGTGATACTGCATAGTACACTCTGTGTGTTGCGTTTCCTTCTGGTTTACCAAAGGGGCTGATAGTTTTAAAGGGATTTTGTTGGGATATTCTTAAATATGAACTAGGGTCAATCTATGATAGTAAGGTAGGTTAAGAATAATCCATAAAGAATCCTAAGTACAAAAGTAGAGACAAAGACCAAAAAATGGTTTTGTGGCTGGATGGTTGGCTGGAATAGGATGGGATTGAGTATATGAGATTTTCATAGGATGCATCAAAAGAATGACAGACCGAACGACAAGACGTTGAGAGAATGAGAATCTAAAAGGGGACGTTGAGACCGTGGAATCCAACGAAGGAAGAGATAGAGAGATGGTTGAAAACAAAGGAGTTGGAGTTTGCGCAGAAAGATAACAGAAACCTGAAGTTGATACCGCACAAATAAATGGACAAGTATGTATTCAACTACTTGCATGAAGTATTTTTTTGTGATTTCCCACTTGTATTTAAGGAGTGGATAAAAAGGTTAAAAGATAAACATCCCACAAATCAGATAAGACATCTAGAGTGGAATCATGAAGAGATTGTGTAGTTACAACGAGTTGATAATAAGTTTATGCGGGCAATAGATTTCTGGTTAGACAACATTGTTGTAGAATTTATCATAGAATTTGCAGTAGATACAACGAAGTCTTACAGTGTGGAAGAACAAGATTTCTTGAAGGGACCTCGAGGTTGGTACAACATATTGTTATATACTTCTATTAAGATATTACTATATAACAAAGGTGTAATGCCAATGGATTCAGACAACTAAACTTCCCTACGTGCATAAGTGAAGGGGGGAATCACTGACATGAGAAGGAGGAATGGAAGGAAAAAGATATAAAGGAAAGAAGGAGGAGGCCTTGGACACAATTATGATGGACGAAGACTAGATCAAGCGGATCATGGAAACAACTAGAAAAACGCACAGTGGAGTACCCTACCAATATAAGGTGAACAACAAGAAGAGAGTCATAGCCTTGAGGGAGGGCTTATCAAGTGACGAAGAAGAGGTAGAGGATCTTTGGGCTATGGAGAATATTGAGTAAATCCTACGCACGACATATGAGAGGAAGACGAGAGGTCCAAGAGAGGGAATATAAGGAAACACTCCTATCCATATCAATGTTAGTGTGGAACCCATAAACCCATGTGAGACTAATACACCAAGAAGAACACCACCACTTAGACAACCGAATTTTGGGAGAAGGAAGACAAAATGAAGTACATATACATAAGGAACAACAACTGGTAGAGCTAGTTGAGGAAGCATCAGTCAAGTATCTACACTGCGCAAAGGTAGTAGTTCAACATTCAGGATGGCAGGACATGATCCCACCATCAGGTTACCAGAATTGAAAGGAGAGGCATCGGAGGACACAAAGAAGCACTTGTTCACTTGTGAAAATATATGGGAAGCAAAACAAATCACAGATGAGGACACTAAACTTTCACAGTTAGCTATCATGCTAAGAGATCGTACACTGGATTGGTACATGAGTTTAGTTGAAAATAGTCCACCAGGGACAACCCGAACGATTGGATATATCAATAAGTTATTGATAACTAAATTCCAAAATCCTAGCTTAGAGGATCAATACATGAATGAGATTATAGAGATTAGACAGAAACCAGGAGAATTTGTATGGGATATTGACTAGAAATTCAAACGATTGAAGGGAAGGATAAAGTATGTCATGACAGATATGCAACATAGGCATATTTTTGTCAATTCATTGCTACCACACTTGAAATAACCTTTGCGAAAATAGAAGTTTTAGACACAGGAAGAGGCTCTACAAGTATCCCTACAACTAAAAGAGAACCAATATCATAAGACAAATCTAGTCGTAGAGGAGCTGGAAGAGGATCTGAAGAAATTAACATTCTAGCTAAACAAGAACAAAGGTAAGGACAAAAGAGAATCCATTTGGTGTACCACATGTAGGACATAAGGACACCATAAGAACGAATTTCCAACATTCACGTAGTACATGGAAGTAGGAATGCCAAACCCGTTGCCAACATGAGGACTATGGTGTGATATATGTAAGAAATAGGGGCATGATCCATATCACTTACCAATGATGCAGAAGTACCAGATAGTAAATAAGAGTTCATATTGCAACTTTTACAAGTCAGTAGGCCATGATGACAAAGATTGCAGAACCATGGACCTGATGAGGGAAAGAACATCCAATGCTTACAGGGTGCAGGAAGAAATGATGAACGAGAAAGCTGCACCACATTTTAACCAAGTACCAACCCCGTATAACACTGCGTAACAACAATATAACACTGTGAAACAACAATATAACATTGCGTAGTTGTAGTACAATAATGCACAACCACACTATAATCCTGCGCAGCATAACCAGATGCCCCAGTACAATGCACCATGAGGTGATTGAGTTAGCTATAGAGGTGGAGGAAGAGGAAGAGGAGGAGTTGGAAGTTGCATAAGACTAGTGGTATGCCACAACTGTCAACAACTAGGAAACTATACAAGAGAATGTCCACGTCCACCTGTGACGTGTATGTATTGTCGCACATCAGATCATGACATGGAAGAATGTCCTACAATATTAGGGAAGATCCAGGAAAAGAGAAATCAAAACAATCAGAATGTTCATTGGATTTGGGCGGAAGCGAGGGATGATGGAAGAAACATCAACATAGTTACACAGGGAGGAGCTAAGACAGGAAATGACACAGTAGGATAGAGCCAGTACAACACCAATGGGTGAAGAAGAATGCTAAGCCAAAGAAGCAGTTTGATGTGCATAATGAAAATGAGATATTTAAGAAGGCTATGCAAGAATTATTGAATCCAAACATTGCATTGACATCAACTGCACAACATAATAAGGAAGTACCAACATACGATATGCCTCCATCACTAGATCACACCAAAGAAGCACAACCCCTGAGACAAGTAAGTATGATTAAGGGATTTTTGCAATCCTGTGTTAAGATACTAAATGATCCATCCTCAGTTAAAGTATTACAAAATATGCTAGAAAGATGTAGCATAGAGGCATAAGTAAATGTAAAACAAAAAGAAGCCAATCATCTACATACAAGGAGGAGAACAAACATAGAATTTAGAATGAACACCAACATTGGAGATTTCAACATGGGAGATATTATACTAGATCTAGGATCCGAAGTAAATGTGCTACCCAAGAAGACATGGCAATGTATGGGAGAAACCACATTAGGATATTCACCTGTTCAAATGAAACTAGCAAATCAACACAAAGTTATACCAATTGGAAGACTAAAAGGACTGATAGTAGATTTGGATGGACTACGTACTAAAGCCAATTTCGAAGTAATAGAAAAAGTGGATGGAACAACACCTTATCCGATATTTCTTGGCTTGGATTGGGCGTTTGAAAATCATTCCATAATAAACTTAAAGAAGAGGAAGATGACATTCGAGTTAGGATAATACAGAGTCATTGCGCCATTGGACCCATTTGAAGGGGAAAGGTTTGTAGAACCTACTTTCTTAGACCTGGAGGAAATTAACCAGTTGTACAAAACAACCATGCAAGAAGAAGATTATGTGAACCCAACCACAGATGGGGTACTCAGTTGGAGAAGCATCACATCATGCGCGCCAGACTAATATATGGGCTTAGAGAATTGGCAGCAGAGGTTACACGAAGTCTCCACAAGAATATGCACAAGAATAGACCACGCAGTAATATGGGTAGGTACGGAGATAAGGGAACCTCCCATCTTCCATGGGGTGAATGAATTAGAAGTTTTCTTAACATGATACAAATATGAAGTGTTAGAAAATCAGAGGCTCTTAGCCCTAGATATACCACTCAAGGCAACATCTGTCATATGGTGGGGTGTGCACAAAGAAACAACTAAGGACTGGTACCAATGTAAGCGGTTATTGCGCATTAGGCTTGGTGCAGAAAAGGGAAGCAACCAACTATAGAAATATGACATAGATTAACTGGAATATTGGAGTCAAACAAGGTTTTCCCTTGTCCCCTACCCTTTTTGGCATATATATTGACAAGTTAGAAGATTTCTTGGAAAAAGCAGGTTGTATCGGCCTTACTCTCACTGGTATAGTCATCAATCTTCTTCTTTAGTCCGATGATATCGTTCTTATGGAAAGGAGACCCCAGGATCTTGAAAACCAACTAAGAATCCTCAAGGATGTTTTCTCCAATATGGGTATGACTATTAATACTGATAAGACTAAGGTCATGACTATTTAATCCAATAAGATCACTTATGATACCTTCATATATGACAACAAAAACTTGGAGGAAGTGACTTCATACAAGTATATTGGGATTGAAATTCACCACAAGATCAATTGGAATTATAACATTGAGAAAAGGATTAATGGGAGATGGAAAGCTTATTATGGGGTTGAAAACAATTGAAATCAACTGATCTTTGGAGTTGGGATAAGAAGAAACTCCTCTTTGAGACTCTTGTTACAACTGTTATTCTTTATGGATGTGAAGTCTGGGGCTGTAGTATCTCTCGTGACTCCTAGATAAAGATAGAGAAAACACAAAATAATTTTATAATCTATGCTCTCAAATTAAAGGAAATACGCCCTATCCCATCCTCCTCTTAGAAACAATCCTCTCCCCCATTGAGATTATGGCTATGACTATATACCTAATGTATAAGAACAAGTTAAACAAAATTTTAAAACAAGAGGCTTCCTAAAATTTCTTCAAAATCGAGTCGTAACCACCATCGACTCAAGAAAGGAAGGCATAAAGATGCTCGATCTTGGATAAACTATTGTCAAATAAAGACACTATTAAAAACATCGTCAAATCAAAATTTAAGGAGAAAATGCGGTGTGATAAAGAGTTAGTGGAAAAAATAAAATTAAGTTATTATAAGGATGTAATCAACCCTAATCTAGAAGATCAAAATTATCTATCATGTTTTCCAAGTGTAAAGAAAAAAATAAACATTGCTAATATAAAACCAAATTCTCACGAGCTCCATAGTGAAACTGGGCGTTGGTCAATTCATAAAATGCCATGGGATGAAAGAGTGTGTCACCTTTGTGGAACTAAGAAGGTTGAAGATGAAAAACACTTTCTCTGATATTGTCCATCCTATACCCATATTAGATCTCTTTTTCAAAATATTTGTCACACTACCAACCTTCCTAACCTCTTAACTCAACAAAAGTATGGTGATCTTGGAAAGCTTCTCTTAATGATTTTCGAGCACAGAAACAAAATTCTAAAGAATCACAAGTAATCACTTACCCTCTTAAGATCTGATAGACCAATTTGGTCTTAGTGGATGTTAATCATCAACATCATCATCAATGTTATGCTTTTCACCCTCTACTACTCTCTTCAAAGTAAATTATTATTAATCATTATATTAATTAATTGTTATTCAGTTTCATAAAATGACAAGTCTACATAGCGACATTACCCTAGTGTGGCTAGGGAGATAAGTCAATAAACATCAAACAATGGTCTTGGAAGTAGCTTTCGGTATACAATAGATATGGTTGACAAAAAAATCAAATACAAACAATGAAATAAAACGAGACTTAGGTCGTTATATAAAAAATTCATTTATGTACATCAAAACATTGAAACACATGTAAGCAATAAAGTATATTGTCAATTTTGAGAAGTCATTGCCAATTCCAGAATAAAACCTCAAATTGAATAGCCAATAATATGTGAGATAAATACTTTAAAATAGTTGAAATTAAAACAAAAAATCCATAATATACTACTTTGGAAAAACACACACAAATGTTCAACAAAAAACTAATATATAAGTAAAAGCATATTAAATACAATATAACCTCCCATGGTATCTATATTAAGTTTTTTGTTTACGTATTGATAAAATAATGGTAGGTACTCACGTAAATGAATAAAAACTCCAATAATGTTATTTGTAAAGTTAAAAAAACAAAAGAATAATTTGCAATTCTTATATTTCTTTAGGTGTTTTTATTATTTAGATATAAACATGTTCCAATTATTACCCTTTTCATTCTTTGATTGAGTGACTCACTTTCAATTAGTTTTTTATATCTTTGCATATAAAAACCCATTATATTTCGTGTAAGGCCTTGGGAGATTAGCTCAGGTGCATGCACTTCTACCATAATCTGAATCGGGTAGGAAAAGTTCTTGGTGCAAATGAGGAGACAAAAGTCTTCATATAGGGGAGATTCGGGGCTCCTTGGGTGCATGACATGGTAAGGGATGAATTCACCCAATTTCCTTGTGACGCAAGTCAGATGAAATGATTTGATGAAGAGTTGAGGGAAAGACTTGGGAACTCCATCAACGAAGGATAATTGGCTAACGCATGGGGGGTGCACTTAGGAGAGTCAACCCAACTCACCTACGGGGCACGTGCACCCAAGAGGATGAGTCATTTCTATGTATGGGGTGCGTTGGCATGAGGGGCGCACCAAGGTTGGGCGTGCTAGTCCTAAGGAGCATGAAGGTTGACGAGTGAATGGGTTTGTTTGGGAGACTAAGTCCACGAAGGGGTGGAATGATTCATTTGGGAGACTAGGTCTATGAAGGGGCACAACGATTTGTTTGGACATGGGATCATGAAGGGGTGTGACACCCCCAAAGGACATGACGGTTTGTGGTCATGACCATTAGAGAGCTTATAAGAGAACAAGGGTACACAACTAATGAGGGTAAGTTTTGGAAAGAACTTAGAGACAAGGAGAGCTCTATGATTACGAGGTAGATGAAGAGGGTGAGCTACCTCAAGGAGCCAATTTTCTCCACATAGGAGGACTTGTACTACCTTGAGGAGGATTCAATGGATAGAGATGGGTGAGTTTCTCTTGGGAATATTTCGGCTATGTCTGGAAAGATATGTTTGTTGGAGGCATATGTGAGGTAGATCCAAAATCAATGAAGTATACATAAATGAAAAGAAAGAGTATATGGAAATGAAGAGACAACAAGTATGCAGTTGGAGGAATGTGTGAGGTGCACCACAGGTGGCTACGAAGACAGTTGCGATGAAGATTCTTGGTGACAATCTGTGTATGAGTGTCTTGGTGAGGTGAGGCAAGTAGGTTGACTCTGTCTTGTTGTAAACCAAGACGGTAGTGCTCATATTGTAACTATTTCAAAATAACAAAGACTTATTCGAGTGTTAGTCATTGTTTGTACCGTCTGCACTATATCTAAGTTTGTCTCTCATTTGATCCACAGTTCTCTTGGTTTCTCATGGATGTATGATTAAAAATGACTAAAAGTTAAAGCAGTTAACAAATGTCTAAGTATACAAGAGTTTCACTAGAGTAGGAGTATGACCCATTGATAACCTGGGACAGAGTATGGGTATTCTCTAGGTGAAGAGGCATAGTCCAAATGAAGTATCCTTGGTTTTTTCGAGCATCCAATTGAGAAATGTCATGTTTTTTCACACCCTCAAGAGGTGAATGATCACAAGGCACACTGTGGGAACATGAAAGATGGTATTGAATATGATTCATTATATATTTTGGAGAAGGTTTGGGGATATCTTCACCACTATCGCGATGATAGATGGTATCAAAGAAAACTTTGAAGGTAATTTGTTGCAAAGGAAGTTCAGTGGAAACATTCATAGAATTAGTCAATGGTTCGGTGTAGCAAACTTTTTCATTGTAGACTTTGCATCAAACTTACAATAGAGGTTCGGTTCATAGTGTTATGGGGAGGTTGAGCTAGATGAAAACCTTGTGCAAATTGAGAGCGGATTTTTTGGTGAATCAAAGAACTCGGATAGGGTGGGTGACCATAGAAAAGATCAAAAAACTTGTTGCAGACTTAATCGTAGAGGAAGAATTGTTTGGTTTGATTCATGATGGAAGTTAATGCCAAACCTGTTGTTGACACCTTGGAGAGACCAAGCACATAGTTCATTGGGAGAACCAAACACTTGGGCAAGGAAGTTCAATGTAGGATCTATTGCATGAATTGTCACAGAGATAACTACATAACTGATTGTAGAAGATAAATGCAGAGGGTGATAAAAAATTGATTGTGAAAGAGGATTAATTTTGGGTTGCAACGAGGTGAAGCACTTAGGTGCACTGGAAAACCTAGGGTGACCTAGAGAAGATTTGTAGAAAGTGGTTGGTTGAGCACATTTCCATAAAAACATCCTCCTGCCATTCATCATCAATAACAAAAATTGAGTTGAGTTCAATTGTTGGACAAGATCGCAGCCTTCGGACAAGGTATCTCTTCGTAGAGTTACAAAAATCTATTAGTAGGAGTATGACTTGACAATTGGGTGGTGTGTGCATGGTGCCTTGAATTAGAAGCAGTCAAGGTGCACAGATGGAGAGACATTGCATATGAGTTCATCTGGTTGCATGAAAATTTTGGGAATTATATCAATTTCGAAAGTGGAAAAATGGACTCAGCCTTCTATCATAGAAAAGGTTTTGTATTCTTATGGAGCTACAAATGGTGGTTGAGGTGATTTCATCCAAAAATTCAGTTTCTTGGGAGCAGAGGTCCAAGACAAAATACTTAGAACATGGTTGCAATGAAGGATGTCGTTGATAAAGGTATGGTTGGCTTGAGTTCTTTCATTTTCCAAGTGTTGCATCAAGTTCTTTGAAGGGGAGACATATGAATTGGTGGTTCAAATGTGTTATATTTTTATGGTGAAAACCATCATACTTGAGGGTGACTCAAGTTATAACAGTTTGGGAAGCCTTGGTTGGGAAAATGTGTAGAGAGCTTCAATGGCCTACTTGGATGAGTCATGTGATGGACTTGGGAATTTTTGGATGCATTCATGGAGGTGGCTTGTGGAAGCTTCCTAACTCCTGATGAGGTGAATTGGATAGGTCGTTGCAGTGAAGTAGGTATTGAATACTATGCGTGTCGAATTTGAGAGGATGGGTGAGGCACCCTAGGGTTTGGTGGCTTATCTAGACTCGTTGGGTCATGCAATGACTTGACTATCATGACGGGAGTACAAGAGTTTGGACGCTTGCAGTAGGAGAAATGAATTTTTGTTCCAAGAGATACATTGAGTCAGCAATGAAGATGATCAAGAAATGTTGGCAGTCAACTTGAATGGGAAAAGAATAGTCCAAGTGACTTAGGTGGTGTTCACTCGCCTTTGGTATGGGACATTAGATGTGGCAGAACATGCATTGGTGACTTGCATATGATTGTACAATAACTCAAAGTTCCAGTGGGGGTCATTGGTTGGAGTTAGTAGAGTATTGGTGCATATGTGCCTAAGACATGGAAGTTATTTGAGGTGACTCATTCTACTTTGAGTGCTTTGGATAGTTTATTTGGACATTTGAGGATGGTAGTAACATTGGCCACACTCATCACAAATATTGATTTGTGTTGAGGTGACTTGACGAAAGGAGGTGATTTGTACTCGTTCAATTGTAGTAGGTAGTGACAACAACAACCGAACCAAACAACAACAAGGTAAAAACATCACACCAAGATAGTGTAGTAGAGTTGGGTGACATTCATCCTTGGAGTTGGGTGAAGTTACTACATTGACTCAGGAAACAGATCATGTGGAGTTGGGTGTAATACAGTTCGGTTTGTATAAACTCGAGGTTTCCACTTGGGAAGAATTTGGGGATTCCAATAGACTTAGTTGCAGCAGAGGCACAAGTTGGGAAAAGAATTGAATATCACATATTTTGTGGATGTTACCAAGGATGGAAATAAATTTAGGTGGGGGTTAGCTCAAGCATTCATACTTCCACCATGGTCTGAATCAGGTAAGAAAAACACTCGGTGCAAGTGAGGAGACAAAATTCTTGATATAGGGAAGAGTTTGGGTTCCTTTGGTGCACAACATGCCAAGGGACAAATCCACCCAAGGTGCCTTGTGACGTAAGTCAAATGACAAATGATTTGATGAAGAGTTGAGGGAAAGACTTGGGCGCTCCATCAACGAAGGAAAATTGGCTAAGGAATTGGGGGCACATTTATGAGAGTCAACCCAACTCATCTAATGGGTGCACAGATGCAAGGGAATGATTTGTTTCGATGGATGAGGCATGTCAGCATGAGGGGTACACCAAGTTTGGGAAAGTTAATCCCAAGGGGTATGACAATTGATGAGCGCATGGGTTCATTTGGGAGATCGAGTCCACAAAGGGTTGAGACAATTTTTGGGGGAGACCAGGTCTACGAAGGGGCATGAATATTTGTTTGGAAATGGGTTTGTGAAGTTCCATGACACCCCTCGAAAGACACGACATTTTGTGGTGGTGACCATTTGATAGCCTATAAGAGAACAAGGTTGCACAACCAAGGAATGCAAGTTTTGGATAGAACTTAGAGACAAGGAGAGCTTTGTGATTCTAAGGAAGATGAAGAGGGAGGGCTCCCTCAACTAGCCAAGTCACTCCACATGGGAGGACTTGTGCTACCTCAAGGAGGATTCAGTGGAAAAATATGGGAAATATTCTCTTGTACATATTTCATATATGTTTGGTAATGCAGTTCTATTGGAGGCATGTGTGAGGCTGAACCAAAATCACTGAAGTCTGTGGAAATGAAAATGTGGAGTCTATGAAAATGAAGAGACAACAAGTTTGTAGTTGGAGGCATGTTTGAGGTGAACCACAAGTGGCTATGGATATGGTTGCAATGAATATTCTTGGTGACGATCTATGTATGAGTGTCTTGGTTAGGTAAGGTGATTTCATTGAATATTCCCTATTTAAATCGAGTTGGTAGTGCTCATGTTGTAATTTTTTCATAATAACAAAGACTTAGTCATGTGTTAGGAATGGTTCATACTTCCCGCATTGTATTTGTGTTTGTATTTCATTTGTTCCACAATTCTCTTGGTTTCTCATGGATGCTTTCTTAAAATGACTAAGTGTTAAAGAAATTAACGAATTTCTAAGTATACAAGAGTTGAACTAGAGTAGGAGTGTGACTTGTCGGTATCCTAGAAAAGAGTATGGTTATGCTCTAGGTGAAGAGGCAAAGTCTAGACAAAGTATCCTTGGTGTTTTTGAGCATCCAAGTGAGAAACATCGTGGTGTTGCACATCCTCAAGCGGTGCACAATGGCAAGGCACACCATGAGGATGTGACATTCCCCATAATGAAATATCAATTGAATCACAAGTTGAATCACACATAATCCAAAGCTATGTATAAAACAATCATTTTTTTAAGTTTATATATATATTTTAACTTTATTAAATATTTTTTTCATTCAATATATATTTTTAAAATTTTATTTAAAATTCTTTTTTATAGTATCTTTTTTAAAATAACCTTTTTTTTATTTTTTTTGTTTATTAAAAATTTCAATATTTTTTGAAGTACTGTTATAAGAATTTTTTTTCCATTGGGACAGATCCAACCTATCCAGCTATGAAGTTGGTCACAACCTCTTTGATATCTCGACACGAGGAAGAGACTACCCACACCTTAGATGGTCCTTTTCCTGAGGCGGTAATGAAGGGGAAAAAGGAGAGGTGAAAGACTTATGAGAAATCTTTCTTAGGACCACCCACCCTGGGTTTTGTCCTCCCTCAGCTTCCTGGATGGAAAAAATGGCATGGGGGGTGAAAATTATGGACAATGGGATGAAAAATAAGCTCGCTGATTTTTAGGACAAAAAACTAAACAAAGAGAATAACAAGTTGTCTGCTCCCTTAAAGCCTTGGAAAATGGCCCAGAATGGGTTCCCGAGGTAAGTCGGGGTCTTAGAAAATAGACGAGTGGATGCCTCAAGTGAAAAAGTGAAAAATAAGGGTGAGACATGAGTTTAAAAGATGAAACCAAGTCTTTTCAGATGGATGAAAATTGCGAACTGTTATCACCCCATAAATTATGGGAATCAACTTATGACTTGGATATTATGGATATTATCTGTATCTAGTGTTTTTGTTGGAAAATTGATTTTCATTTTGTAAAAAGAAAGAAAAAATAAAGGAAAAGAAAAGAGGGCAAAAATAATTGAAACAAAAGCCCCATACAATAATAGTAACTTGGTCATACCTTTCAAGCATGACCAAGTTCTTTTAAATTTTCAATGTTGATAGGTCAATGAATACATCTGATCAGACCATCTAATCTTGGTCAGATAGCCCCTAGGTTAGAACTAGTGAATACATCTGATCAGACCATCTAATCCTGGTCAGATATCCCTTAGGAAAAATAATGTCTTAACCCAACAGTCTAGCTTGGGTTATTTGTCTTGTGAAAGTAGGTTAGAATGTAGGCTAATTGCTTTGCTTGCCTTGCCCAAATAAAATCCATTTGAAAATTAGCTACCACAAGTATCCATTTCCTTAGGATAGTTGAAATAAGGTCCCCTTGGTGGTGTCTATGACAAATTTGGAAAAAAAAACCCATGAGAAAGTGCTAATCCTAAGTTTTTCCTACACATGATGTTGGCCGCTCCCGACCTATGCTTCATTCGCCCTTCAATGGTCCAAATCATAGCGCTTGGATCAATGGCTCACATAGCATTCCGGACCCCCCTTAGTGTTCTGCCTTTAACGGAAGGGGGGGGGGGGTCCGGAATCGGCGATAATCTTCGTGCATATCTGGACGGTACAGAACAGAGCAT
>JZKD02S1008944.1:717353-729815 GCA_000966675.3 Picea glauca
AATTGAAAATAACACAGGCGCACATCTGGACGACTCTAAAATGAGCGCTCAAATCGACGGTTCACATTGAATTCCGGACCCCCCCCTCCATTCTGCCTTTAATGGAGGGGGGGGTCCGGAATTGATATTAAAGAACGCGCCAAGATCTACGGTCAGGAGACTGACGCGCAGATCAACGGATCACGATGGATTCCGGACCCCCCTTGGTGTTCTGCTTTTAATCAAAGGGGGGGGGTCCGGAAAGAATATTCTTTGCAGCGGGCCCATTTGACAGTTGGCATTTTCCTATTGGTCCGAAAGTCTTTTAACCTCATGTCATCTGACAACCTCCATCACTCTGGGGTGTCATCCTCCACTAAATCCACTTGTCCCACTTGCTCCTGGGTCGATGTCCCATCTCGTAACTGCTGTCAGTCCACATTGTCAGTACCATAACCCCCTTCACTCATGGACATCCCCCTTTGGCGACTTTTACCCCCAATCATAAACCTCCACGTCAGTCGCCCGTATACCTTGGTCACAGTCACCTGCCATATCACCCCAAGTGGCCCGTTGTCCATTAATAACCGGACAATCTACCCGTTGTCACGCTGACCATTTTCCCATTTCCGACTGACCCATTTTTGAATAAAACTACCGTTCTCCTTTGTATTTGTTATTCATCCATCACGCCAGAAACCTCCTTTTCCTCCATTTCTCCCACATCGGTTTCGCCTACAGTCAGTCGCCCCCACTAATGTATTGTTTGTTGCAGGTACAGTTGTCGAAATGGTGTCTAAGACGAAGCAAACTGAAGAGGAAGAGAACACGTTCATTCCTCCTCCGATTGACCTGGATAAAATCCCTCTGGTCGATAAAGATCGCTTAATAGCGGACACTATATGCATTTTTGACTTCTCTGATCTACAGTCATGGCTCCGGGAAGTCTTCCTGGGCCAGAGTGATGAAATTGGACTCTGGGAGTCCAATTTGCCACTGTACCTTTCCCCCCAAATTCACCATTTCCCAGAATTTGCACTCAAGTGCCAAGCTCACTACGTCCCCGACTAGAAAGCCATTGTTTCTTCGTCTGGGGATGTCCTCTTCTTCATCACCCCAGAGGATATTGACCAGATGATGTAGATAACCCGCCCGGAATCTACATCCCATTCAACCTAGAAATCCTCACTGAGCTCAGATAGTTGAGATTTTCCTCCCCACTTCCGCTCCGCTCCCATCCACCAATTCCCCGTACCCTTCTTCTTTGTTTTCCACCAAAGGAAATCAAATTATTTCCTCCCTCTATGCCCTTCTTGGGTACTATTCAGATAAATGGGTAGACGAACCCATCCTGGGTTTTCTATCTATCTTCTCAAATGACGAACAGTCGACCATGCAGTTCAACTACAACACTTTCCTAGCCAATAACATCCATGAACAATTTGTTAATTTCTCCACAGAAGGCATGTTCAGGTACTCATCCATTCTGGCTTACATGTTCTTCTAATTCCAAGCAGTCAGATTCAATTTCTCCATGCAGAAGATGGACGCTGAAGGGAGGCCACAGCGAGTCACAACGTGGACTTTTCTTCTAAAACAAAATTCTGTCGAATACGATTTCACAGTGTTCATTGATCAGTTTTACCACCCTGTGGTAAGTATGTTGAGTGGCATGCCTGAGCCACGAATAAATGATGAAGTTCGGAGAATTCTACACCTCTCGGACAATGCGAAGACAGGAGACTGGACCGAGATCCAAGTTTATGGGTGTGAGTTGGCACCGTACAAGCTTCCGAGATATATACCGGTAAGAATCTTCGCACTGGAATATATTAGACAAATTATGAATTCTGATGATATTCACTTTGTTTCCCTTAAAAAGAAGCAACAATTGCAGATTAAAGGGCAGATAGGCTCTTTCATCTGCAATAGTAGAGGCGCGGGTGATGAAGCATACAAACTGCTGGGGAAAATGGAATTTCTGACAAGCTTCACCTGGCATTATGATCCCCGCGGGATCATTTCTGAGATGAGAGTCAAAAATAAGAATGCCCCATATGCGCATGAGCCCAGGCCGAAAATCGAGAGATTTGCTAATCAGACAGAATGGGAGCCTGATACGTTGGTGGACATGGAACCAACTGTCGGGATGGAAAGGAAGGTACCCTCAACAAGCGCACCACCCACTACCACACCTCAGAATCCCAAGGAAAAGAGGCCCCAACAAGAATCATCTTCCCTTGTAACAGAGGTGTCTTCGGAGAAATTTAAGATGCACGCCAAAAAGCCAAGGACAGTTCCAACAACAGGCACGACAGTGGAACAAGAGATCACCACCACCACAGTGGCCACCCCATGGGTCAAGCCCGTCAGTTTACCTTTCATCTCTAGTTAGCTTAAGGAAGTAACAAAAGCATTAAAATCCACAGACTCTCCCACTAATGTTCCACGAGGCAAGACCGGGCCCAACTTGGGCATTTTTGAAAAATATGATTTGATCAAGAAGAAAAACCAGACTCTTACTACCAACACCTATGCCCATTTCCAGAAGCAGTCGTCGACAGCTCAACACAGGCTTCTTTCAGCGTTTGATACAGAGAAAGGTAGGATGCATATGGCCTACCTCCAGACACAAGTGCCAGACCCCAAGGTTATATCAGATTATAAAAGGGCCACATTTGAGTTTCAGGCTAAAGACGTGCATCCAACAGATCAGATGGATCTGCACAAGAAAACTGGCGAGATGGTTTTCCACACTTTGGCCCATGCTACAGCTTCTGCATCAAAATTTTGGGTAGCTTTGAGCAATGCCCAAACCCAACTGAAGCTGGAGAAAATTTCATCTTTCGCAAAGGACAATAATATCAAAACATTGGAGGAGATGGTCCTCAAGATTGGTTATGACCCCGCGAATGTCAAAGCAGCTGAAGAGATGATTAAAAATAAAAATGCTGACATCGCATCTTTGAGAAAACAACTAAATATCCCTCCAACAGAAGACCCACAGGCAAAGGAGATAGCTGAAAAGGAAGGCGAAAAGGATGAGATGTTGAGATTACTCATGGAGCAGAACGCTCAGTTAAAAGAGATGGAAGCAGAGATGGAAAGATTGTTGAAAGAGAAAGAGCAAGAAAAGACAATGGAAGGCATCCCATTGAGTGCTATCCCAATTGCAGGATTGAGCACAACGACAGTGACAACCATTCCATCTGCTGCATCAGTGCCACTACCAGAGGGAGCAACAGACTTGGCCAAGTCTATGGAGAGAATGAACCTGCAAGAGTCGGAAATTAAAAGGCTTAAGAGATAAGTGGAGAATCTCCAAGAGCTAAAGACTTCTTTCTAGGCTAGTCTATCCAAGGAGAAACAGGTGAATGAGCAAATCAAAAAAGAGTTACAACAACTCCAGAAACAGACAATGGCAGGAAAGACTTTGGCTGAGGTCAAAGAGATTGTGTGGACAGATATTTCCAGGTCCATGAATGAAATTTGGCCTATGGTTCAAATCATGTTTGAACAAAATGAGTTGCTCGAGAGGAGAAAGCAGGCTGTGGAGAAAATCAGAACTGAGCTGGGAGACATGCCAGCGCAAGCTAATGAAATCATAAGGTTCCTGAATTCCAAGACCCGGGAGGAACTCGAAGAATTGAAGATCGAGGACAGGACAGAAATGATATTGGAAGTGAAAAGAGTTCTAACCAAAAGAGGCCTCATGCTTCAGCTTGAGGAGAAAATTCAAGTCATGGATCAAGGAGTGCATAAGTTTTTCCACAAGATAGATGCTCTGCAAAGGAAGGGCCTGCCTGGTATGAAGGTCATTAATGACAAATTGATGACACTCCCTGATTACAAGAAAAGGTTGGATGAAGTGTCTAAGGACAATTCTAAGTTTGCAGGCATACAAGGATGCATCACAGGAAAAGAATTCATGGATGCCTTGCAGTTGGATATTAGTATCCAACACGAGATTAAGCACATATTCGTCATCAAGCCCACATTTGCTAAGTACACAGACATGGATGAAGTGTACCGGAGATTGCTTAAAGTCACAGTGCCAGGTCATATCAGATGGGAAGAGCTGTGTGATCTACTAGATTAGCTAATGAGCTATCGTATCCAGTCACCTATCCTGTCAGAAGAGGTTGCAAAGACACCTTGCCAACGGCCTACCCATGAAATTCATCATCTTGTTTTATTGAGTCATCAAAACAGTTTTGATTAGTTAAGTTAGTTAGTCTAAGAATAACATGAGAACGTCCTGATCGGTTATGATAGGAGCGTTTGTATTTTGTATTATAAATACTTCAGTTTCCGAAGTATTGAGGGTTGTTGATTCGCACACCCTATTGCTGTCAAACTGTATCATTTTTAAAGAGATCCACCATTAATAAAGAAGGGGCATTTCACAGGATTCTTGTGTATGTTCACTGGTGATGTGATTTTCTAGGTTAAATGTTTTCTTTCTCTGTATTCATTTCGTTTTCTGAATCTAATCTTTAAGAATAGTGTTATGTTGCAGGATTTATCTCTGATACCCTGTTTTTGATTCTAAAGATTTAAATGTTTGTCTTCTAATATCTTCAATTAAGAAATTCTTAACTGCTTGTTAATTGAAGTTATTTTCCTCACCTGTTCCTCCATTCATCATTTTAATTACTAAAAGATCCAGTGAATGTATTACCTCGCCTTGTGAAAATCTTCTTTGGCATTTCTGGTTATTTCTCAAATTTGATTAAATACAAACCCCATAGCCCAATGGATGTGTAGTTTGTCTCAACCAACTTTAAAAACCCTTTACAACCAAACCAATAATTCTTTTAACTAGCCTAATATCTAAAATTAAACAAAGCTAAATCTTATAGAGAGATCCCTCTCTGAAGCTGGAAGGGCTAGATCCCAGCTTTAAAAGTGGTTGGTTAAGGTTACCTTTGTGAATTTCTTCTTTTCAACCTCTAGGAAATTTACCAAGTGCTAACATAAATGGCGACTCCACTGGGGAAGAACTAAAACTGAATACCTCACTTTCTTCCCCTAAAGAAAGTTTGACTCTGAGAAGAAAGTAATGATTAGATGTTGGTTAACTCTGTACATATTATTTTCAGAATCTCCCTTTAAATCTTTTCCCCTTTTCAATGTTCCTCTATGACTGTTCCTGCAGCAGTACAACCTAATATTGAGCCCGGACTAGCGAATCAAACACATATTGCGTCAAACCTTTTTGACATAATCCTCAAAACTGCCAATAATCGGGAAGAACTCGAACGTTCATGGGAAGCCATTGAACGAGACATAGCTACTCAGGAACAATTGGAAGCTAGACAACGTCAACGTAGAAACCTCCCCTAGTTTCCTTCACCATAAAACTAGATAAAAAATATATATAAAAAAACCAAAAAGTGTTCTGGCTCCCAAGAAAGTTCACACTCGATCTCATCTGGACCCAGAACCCTCCACAGCGATAGATAATCCCGAACAGTTTCTGAGACGAAAGACCTTAGATACCAGTTCACCGAGTTATACTCCTCTTCACAAGTCTCCTACCTTTTCCGGAGAACCATATATCTTTCAAAACCTAGACCTTGATCTTTTTCCGTCACGAAACCTTGTTAGAACACAGTCTGAAACTTTTGTGTCTAATCTTGTCTTCGACCCAACTGCGTTTCAACCCCGAACCCCCGAAGTCTTGTCTCCTACGACTGAAATACCAATCACTACCTCAGTTCCGTCCAATCCCTCATCGACTTCTCCTTCCATCGCTACCTCTCCAATCACCCAGGTCGTCGTCCCACCTCCTCCACTCGTCATGGCGGCTTGATATGCCCCTTTGGTGTTGGCTGCACCACTACATGCCATGCCCCAAGACTACCAGACCAGACTTCCACAGTTCGACGCAACCAGAACTTTGAACGCTCAACAACATGTGGATAAAATGAACGACTATTTGGATTTGCAAGAAGTTGACGAAGTTGACGTTCAAATGAGATTGTTCGCCCAGAGTCTGACCGGGGACATCAATAAATGGTTCAAAGCCTTGCCCTCTGCATCAATCCCTGACCTTGTCGCGTTCCAAAGGAGTTTTATTGACAGATGGGAGGTAAAGAAAAACCCTCTCCAGATACTGTCAGAATACGAGAATATAAAAAGAAATCAAGGTGAAACTATCCAAGATTATTGCACACGTTTTAACAATTTGTATAATTCCATCCCAACTGAGATCAAATCTCCCCAAGGTTTGGCATTGATTAAATTCCCTGACGGATTCGATGCTGACATGTCTTACCAATTAAGAGAAAGAAACGCTGCCACCCTTGAAGAGATGCAGAAAAGTGATATTTCAGTTGAAGCCAATCTGTTGGCAAAGCAGGCACGTCAACGGACGGAACGGAGATTCACGATCAAGGAAGAACCTTCCACGTCTAAAAACGATTCAAAATTAGATACCATAGTTAGATCATTGGCGTTATTGTTAGAAAGAATGATTATTTCAGACAGAAATCTTCTGAGAGATGACACACCGCCTCCTCAGATTCAGAACCCCAATTTCAGGAGAAACCCTCCTCAAATCAGATAAAGAGATCCCAGAGATCAAAGGGAACAGAGAGGCCCTGATCAGCCGATCATACCTTCTCTATAGGAAAACTATGCCGATGAAGGGGGAGATGTGATTGAAGATTTGGAGGACACTCACATTAACCTTATGGGCATTCACGATAATGAGGCCATTTTCCTCACTCGAGAAGAGGAGGAACTTTTTCTGCTAAATCAAACAAAGGTAAGTGAGGAAGCTGGAGATGAGGCACAACAGGTCCTTGAGAATGATATTCTAAAGGCACACAGGCAGTATGATCTGCGCAACAGGAAGACAGTAGAGGCCCCACTCAAGAAGGTGACCGAAACACAGAAAATAGTCGAATCCAAGAAAATCCCTAAACCTTCCACCGAAAAGACTCCTGATAAGGTCCTTGAGAAGAATAAAGATGACGCCCCAGTGAAGAAAAACATCACCATACTGAAAAGACAGGCACAACCCGAAGTTTCACCCGTTAATCTGCCCAGTAATTCTGAGCGGAAGGATGTGGTGGACCAACCAGAATCAACGAGTCAGACCCGAACTCCCGCACCTTTTAGCCTGGAGGCAGAATTGGCCAAAATTAAAGTTCCCGTCCCACTGACAGAGTTGATAAGTAGAGGCGGTTATCGTTCACAGGTAATAAAAGCGTTAGCCATTGAACCTAACATAGGCACCAAGGCCTTGACTATTGGATTAGTGACTCATTCGGACATTGTTAACCTTGTTGATGATCGCCCAGAACTCCTTTTCGGACATGAAGTTGACGGTCGAAACGACACCGGTGATGTAGCTCCCTTTTATATTAGTTTGAACATACACGATTTGATATTGCATAACGCCATGTTGGATTCAGGTGCCTCACATAATTTGATGCCTAAAGCAGTAATGGAAAAAATGGGATTGGAGGTTACTAGGCCTTACAAGGATCTGCATTCGTTTGACTCCAACAAAGTCAATTGTATTGGTTTGATTAAGGATCTCTGCATCACCCTGCTTCAGATCCCTTCAAAAAACATGGTAATGGACGTCGTGGTTGCAGACATCCTGCCAAAGTATGGTATGTTGTTGTCCCGATCTTGGAGGGCTAAGTTGAAGGGAACCCTGCAGCTAGATATGTCTTACGCCACTATCCCAGTGTTTGGACAACAGAGGAGGTTATACAGAGAAACACTGATGAAATATATGGTCAGTAGTCAAGAGAAACCTCATAATTACCCCCTTTACTTTGCCCATTCTGATTTAGATTCGTTCATCTTGTACAATGATGGGGATACTGAAAAGCAAGATACTCAACTGATAGAAGATATAGCTAGTCAAGATGAAGGTCCAGAAAGTGGTGAGGCAGCCGAAATGGAAAATGAAATCATAGAAGATTTCCCCGCTGATTTCTGGAGTATGTATTTCGACGGGGCTGTGAGTAAAGAAGGAGCAGGAGCGAGAGTCTGGTTGCATAACCACCGAAAAAGGTATTCAGAAAATCATTCCTATAAGTTAAGTTTCCATTGCACTAACAACGTTGCCGAGTATGAAGCTTTAATGCTCGGTCTGAAGCTATTGAAGAAAGTTGGTGCCAAGCAAATAATGGTAAGGGGTGACTCTGAATTAATTATTAAACAAATTAAAGGTGAATATGCTGCTAAACACCCATGCCTTAGAGCCTACAGAAATGTTGTTCTCGACGCTTTGAAGTGTTTTAATGAGGTTGACTTGCAGGTAATGCCGAGGGGACAAAATATCCTAGCTGACGGATTAGCTATGTCAGCTACGCTATGCAAGATTCCCTTTCGCCAAACTCACTCATACACGGTTAAAGTCAAATGCAGACCGATAGTACCCGATAATATTAGGTACTGGCAAGTGTTTGGAAATGACGATCAAATAGAGGACTTTCTGCAATGCAGGAACGATTTCGAATGTACAAACATAGATATAGAAAATGAAAAAGAGAATGTAAATAATTCTGAATTTGAAGTAGATAGTGTGAATACTGTAAATATGGTGGATACAGAAGATACAATAGATTCGGAAGGGATTGGATATGACGACATGGATGTCGATGTTTTACAATTAAAAAGAAATGTTCTACCCAGAGGTCTTGTCCCTTTAGAAGATCTGTTTGACAATGATGATGTAGCTAAGAAGCCAAAAATAGAAGCCCATGGACAAGAGGTACAAGACTGCAATATAGGAACTGAAGAGAAACCTAAGATGATTAAACTGTCCAAATATTTAGCCCCAGAACAAAATCTTAAGTACATTGGGCTATTCAAGGAATATTCAGACGTTTTTGCCTAGAGCTATGAAGATTTGAAAGCCTATGACAGCAGCATTATACAACACAGGATTCCCATAAAGGAAGACCAGAAACCGTTTAGGCAGAAACTTAGAAGGATAAATCCCAAGTTGCTTCCCTTGATAGAAAAAGAGATTAAGAAAATGTATGATGCCAAGATCATAGTCCCACTACGTTTCTCTAAGTGGGTTTCTAATTTAGTCCCTACACGCAAGAAAACTAGGGAAATCTGACT
Source organism: Picea glauca (assembly GCA_000966675.3). NCBI lineage: Eukaryota > Viridiplantae > Streptophyta > Pinopsida > Pinales > Pinaceae > Picea > Picea glauca. Next base: position 726,432 of record JZKD02S1008944.1, read on the forward strand.
CTGTATAGATTTCCGAAATTTGAACAAAGCATCCCTGAAGGATAATTACCCCTTGCCCAAAATGGATCACCTCCTGCAAAGAGTGGTCGGGTCCAATAGAATTTCTCTGTTAGATGGTTTCTCAGGCTACAACCAGGTCCTAGTTCACCCCGACGATCAGGAAAAAACCACTTTCACCACCCCATGGGGCACTTTCATGTATGTGAATATGCCTTTTGGTCTGATGAACGCAGGAGCAACTTTCCAGAGGGAAATGGACATCGCCTTCATAGAAGAGTCAGGTAAGTTTATTGTCGTTTACTTAGATGATGTGACAGTGTTTTCCCAATCTGATGAAGACCACCTGTGGCACCTTAGACGAGTTTTCGAAAAGTGTAGAAGGTTCGGGATTTCATTAAATCCCAAGAAGTGTCTTTTTGGGTTAGAAGAGGGTAAACTGTTGGGATATATCATCTCTAAAGAGGGAATCAGAATCGACCCCAGCAGAATTGAGGCCATACTAAAGTTAGAACACCCAAGAAACCTCAAATAACTGTAGTCTTTTATAGGGCAAATCAACTTTCTTCGAAGATTCATTCCTAATCTAGCCGAGCTCCTCCAAAACATTACAAACATGCTAAAAAAGGACGCGAAAATAAAATGGGATCCTGAGTCCAGGAAATCCTTTGAACAGGTCAAAAGAGCACTTACTGAAGCCCCAGTTTTGATTAGTCCTGATTTCACTAAAGATTTCTATCTTTTTTCTTTCGCTTTTGAACATACTATAGTAGCTGTATTACTGCAGAAGAATAGTGAAGGGTATGAACAACCCATCGTTTTCTTCAGCAAAGCTCTAAGAGATGCTTCCCTAAACTACAATATTATGGAGAAGCAGGCTTTTTCTTTGGTAAAGGCTATAAAGGAATTCAGGTTTTATGTTCTCCATTCTCATGTCATAGCATATGTTCCAAGCACGGTAGTGAAATATATCTTGACACAAGACAACCCTAATGGGAGAAGGGGAAAGTGGATTGCAGTTATTCTAGAATACGACATAGAAATTAAGCCCACAAAACTGATCAAAGGCCAAGGCCTTGCTAAATTGATGGCTGAATCTAACTTTCAGGCTCTTGACATTAATTTTCTAGACGCGGCAGATGAGTAGGGTGAGATGGCGACTCCAAACGTTAAAGAGGTTTTTCTCAACTCTCGATGGTATGAAGACCTTATATTCATGTTACAAAATTTACAAGCTCCCCCTGGTTTAACTAAAACTAAAGCTAGATTCTTAAAGTTGAAAGCACTAAAATTTTGTATTCTAGAAGGAAATCTGTATTGGAAAGACCCGACAGGTATTCTTTTAAATTGCTTACTCAAAGATGAAGCTGACAAAGTGTTGCAGGAGTTTCATGCAGGCGACTGTGGTGGCCACTTAAACTGGAAGATTACAGCCAACAAAATACTCAGAGATGGTTTTTACTGGCCCACCCTGTTTGCAGATGTACATCAGAAAGTAACAGCTTGTCACCAGTGTCAGCTATTTGATGGTAAAAGGAAACTTCTTCCTCTACCTCTTAAACCAATTTCAGTCGAGGCTCCTTTCCAACAATGGGGACTTGACTTCATTGGAGAAATACACCCTCCATCTTCGGGCCAACATAGGTGGATCCTTACTACAACTGATTATTTTACCAAATGGATCGAGGCTGTACTAAGAAGGCAAGCCACTGACGCTGTTATTATTAAATTTCTTGAAAATAATATTTTATCTCGTTTTGGTTGTCCTAGAAAGATCATTACTGACAATGCAGCTGCCTTTCGGTCGAAGAAACTCATTGATTTCTGCAGTCGTTACCACATTGTCTTGGGGCATTCCACAACCTACTACCTTCAGGGGAATGGGTTGGCAGAATCCTCAAACAAGGATTTGGTGAACATCATCAAGAAAAGGTTGCAGGAGAATAAGAAATCATGGCATGATAAGCTGGTATTTGCTCTATGGGTAGACAGACTAACCACCAAAAGGTCAATTGGTATGTCACCATACCAACTGGTCTACGATACAGAGGCTATGTTCCCAACTTCTTTGGGAGTCCCTGTCATGAAGTTACTTCAAGAGATGCAAGCTGAACCAAATGACTCCCAGAGACGAATCAATCAAATGATTCATTTGCAACAGACTAGAGARKATGTTTTCAACAARACACAGGTCATCCAAGAGAACATTAAGAAGATCTTTGACAAACRAACCAAGGAGGATGATTTTGAGMTGGGAGACCTRGTGTTGAGATGGGATGCCAGGAACGAGGACAAGGGGAAGCATGGGAAATTTGATCATCTATGGACAGGGCCCTACATGATCCAAGCTTTCAGAGGAAACAACGCCTTTTTGTTAAACAATGCCGATGGGTCAGATTTGCCAGGAGCACCTGTGAATGGCAGAATGCTGAAGCATTATATCCCTCCCCAGTAAGAGATTTGAAGAACTCACTCTCCATTGTACATACTGGGTTTAATTTTCAGTTTTTACTCGCATTTTTAAAGTGAGGGACATTGGTCAGTTGGTTGAAGCCCGAAGAGAAGGCCCTAAGCTGCTGATCACTGTTTTCAATATTCTCCTTAAAATCAGACCAATGAAGGCTACTAGACAGATTGGTTCAGAATGACAGGAAACTGGATTCTTGGCACTTAACAGGGAAAGTACCATCCCCATGTGGAGCCGCCTGTTATCACCCCATAAATTATGGGAATCAACTTATGACTTGGATATTATGGATATTATCTGTATTTAGTGTTTTTGTTGGAAAATTGATTTTCATTTTGTAAAAAGAAAGAAAAAAGAAAGGAAAAGAAAAGAGGGCAAAAAGAATTGAAACAAAAGCCCCATACAATAATAGTAACTTGGTCATACCTTTCAAGCATGACGAAGTTCTTTTAAATTTTCAATGTTGATAGGTCAGTGAATACATCTGATTGGACCATCTAATCCTGGTCAGATAGCCCCTAGGTTAGAACTAGTGAATACATCTGATCAGACCATCTAATCCTGGTCAGATATCCCTTAGGAAAAATAATGTCTTAACCCAACAGTCTAACCTGGGTTATTTGTCTTGAGAAAGTAGGTTAGAATGTAGGCTAATTGCTTTGCTTGCCTTGCCCAAATAAAATCCATTTGAAAATTCACTACCACAAGTATCCATTGCCTTAGGATAGTTGAAATAAGGTCCCCTTGGTGGTGTCTATGACAAATTTGGAAAAAAAAACCCATGAGAAAGCGCTAATCCTAAGTTTTTCCTACACATGATGTTGGCTGCTCCCGACCTATGCTTCATTCACCTTTCAATGGTCGCGCTTGGATCAACGGCTCACATAGCATTCCAGACCCCCCTTAGTGTTCTGCCTTTA
>JZKD02S1008944.1:729856-749176 GCA_000966675.3 Picea glauca
CAACGATAATCTTTGCGCATATCTGGACAGTCCAGAACAGAGCGTGCAAATCCATGGCTCACATTGGATTCCAGACCCCCCCCTCCATTCTACCTTTAACGGAGGGGGGGGTCCAGAAATGAAAATAACGTAGGCGCACATCTGGACGACTCTAAACTGAGCGCTCAAATCGACGGTTCACATTGAATTTCGGACCCCCCCCTTCGTTCTGCCTTTAATGGAGGGGGGGGGTCCGGAATTGATATTAAAATATGCGCCAAGATCTACGGTCAGGAGACTGACACGTAGATCAACGGATCACGATGGATTCCAGACCCCCCTTGGTGTTCTGCTTTTAATCAAAGGGGGGGGGGTTCGGAAAGAATATTCTTTGCAACGGGCCCATTTCACAGTTGGCATTTTCCTATTGGTCCGAAAGTCTTTTCACCTCATGCCTTCTGACAACCTTCGTCACTCTGGGGTGTCATCCTCCACTAAATCCACTTGTCCCACTTTCTCCCAGGTTGAAGTCCCATCCCGTAACTGCTGTCAGTCCACGTTGTCAGTACCATAACCCCCTTCACTCATGGAAACCCCCCCTTGGCGACTTTTACCCCCAATCACAAACCTCCACGTTAGTCGCCCGTATACTTTGGTCACCCTCACCTGCCATATCACCCCAAGTGGCCCGTTGTCCATTAATAACCGGATAATCTACCCGTTGTCACACTGACCGTTTTCCCGAGTCCGACCGACCCATTTTTGACTAAAACTACCATTCACCTTTGTATTTGTTATTCATCCATCACGCCAGAAACCTCCTTTTCCTCCATTTCTCCCACATCGTTTTCACCTACAGTCAGTCGCCCCCACTAATGTATTGTTTGTTGCAGGTACAGTTGCCGAAATGGTGTCTAAGACGAAGCAAATTGAAGAGGAAGAGAACCCGTTCATTCCTCCTCTGGTTGACCTGGATAAAATCCCTCTAGTCGATAAAGATCGCTTAATAGCAGACACTATATGCAGTTTTGACTTCTACGATCTACAGTCATGGCTCCGGGAAGTCTTCCTAGACCAGAGTGATGAAATTGGACTCTGGGAGTCCAATTTGCCACTGTACCTTTTCTCCCAAATTCACCATTTCTCAGAATTTTCACTCATGTGCCAAGCTCACTACGTCCCCGACCAGAAAGCCATTGTTTCTTCATCTGGGGACGTCCTCTTCTTCATCACCCCAGAGGATATTGACCAGATGATGCAGATAACCCGCTCGGAATCTACGTCCCCATTCAACCGAGAAATCCTCACTGAGCTTTATCAAAAAATGACTTTCCTGCAGAGAGCTCAAATAGTTGAGCTTTTCCTCCCCACTTCCGCTCTGCTCCCATCCACCAATCCCCCATACCCTTCTTCTTTGTTTTCCGCCAAAGGAAATCAAATTCTTTCCTCCCTGTGTGCCTTGCTTGGGTACTATTCAGATAAATGGGTAGACGAACCCATCCTGGGTTTTCTATCTATCTTCTCAAATGATGAACAACTGACCACGCAGTTCAACTACAACACTTTCCTAGCCAATAACATCCATGAACAATTTTTTAATTTCGCCACAGAAGGCATGTTCAGGTACTCATCCATTCTGTCTTACATGTTCGTCTAATTCCAAGCAGACAGATTCAATTTCTCCATGCAGAAGATGGATGCCGACGGGAGGCCACAGCCAGTCACAGCGTGGACTTCTCTTCTAAAAAACAATTCTATCGAATATGATTTCACAGCGTTCATTGATTAGTTTTACCACCCTGTGGTAAGTATGTTGAGTGGCATGCCTGAGCCACGAATAAATGAGGAAGTCTAGAGAATTCTACACCTCTCGGACAATGCGAAGACAGGAGATTGGTACTTGTATCAGAATCACTCCGAGATCTGAGTTTATGGGTGCGAGTTGGTACCGTACAAGCTTCCGAGATATATACCGATAAGAATCTTCGCACTGGAATATATTAGACAAATTATGAATTTTGATGATATTCACTTTTTTTCCCTTAAAAAGAAGCAACAATTGCGGATTAAAGGGCAGATATGCTCTTTCATCTGCAATAGTAGAGGCACGGGTGATGAAGCAGACAAACTGCCGAGGGAAATGGAATTTTTGACAAGCTTCACCTGGCATTATGATCCCTGCGGGATCATTTCTGAGATGAGAGTCAAAAATAAGAATGCCCCATATGCGCATGAGCCCAGGCCGAAAATCGAGAGATTTGCTAATCAGACAGAATGGGAGCCTGATACGTTGGTGGACGTGGAACCAACTATTGGGATGGAAAGGCAGGTACCCTCAACAAGCGCACCACCCACTTCCACACCTCAAAATCCCAAGGAAAAGAGGCCACGGCAAGAATCGTCTTCCCTTGTAACAGAGGTGTCTTCAGAGGAATTTAATATGCACGCCAAAAAGCCAAGGACAGTTCCAACAACAGGCATGATAGTGGAGCAAGAGATCACCACCACCACAGTGGCTACCCCATAGGTCAAGCCCGCCAGTTTACCTTTCGGCTCTAGTCAGCTTAAGGAAGTAACACAAGCATTAAAATCCACAAACTCTACCACCGATGTTCCACCAAGCGAGACCGGGCCCAAGTTGGGCATTTTTGAAAAATATGATTTGATCAAGAAGAAAAACTAGACTCTTACTACCAGCACCTATGCCCAGTTCCAGAAGCAGTCTTCCACAACTCAACACAGGCTTCTTTCAGCGTTTGATACAGAGAAAGGTAGGATGCATATGGCCTACCTCCAGGCACAAGTTCCGGACCCCAAGGTTATATCAGATTATAAAAGGGCCACATTTGAGTTTCAGGCTAAAGACGTGCATCCAGCAGATCAAATGGATCTGCACAAGAAAACTGGTGAGATGGTTTTCCACACTTTGGCCCATGCTACAATTTCTGCATCAAAATTTTGGGTAGCTTTGAGCAATGCCCAGACCCAACTGAAGCTGGAGAAAATTTCGTCTTTCGCAAAGGACAATAAAATCAAAACATTGGAGGAGTTGGTCCTCAAGATTGGTTATGATCCCACGAATGTCAAAGCAGCTGAAGAGATGATTAAAAAGAAAAATGTTGACATTGCGTCTTTGAGAAAACAGCTAAAGCTCCCTCCAACAGAAGACCCACAGGCAAAGGAGATAGCTGAAAAGGAAGGAGAAAAGGATGAGATGATGAGATTACTCATGGAGCAGAATGCTCAATTAAAAGAGATGGAAGCAGAGATGGAAAGACTGTTGAAAGAGAAAGAGCAAGCAAAGACAATGGAATGCATCCCATTGAGTGCTATCCCAATTGCAGGATTGAGCACAGCGACAGTGACAACCATTCCATCTACTGCATCAGTGCCACTACCAGAGGGAGCAACAGACTTGGCCAAGTCTATGGAGAGAATGAACCTGTAAGAGTCTGAAATCAGCAGGCTTAAGAAAGAAGTGGAGAATCTCCAAGAGCTAAAGACTTCTTTCCAGGCTAGTCTATCCAAAGAGAAACAGGTGAATGAGCAAATAAAAAAAGAGTTACAGCAACTCCAGAAACAGACAATGGCAGGAAAGACTTTGGCTGAGGTCAAAGAGATTGTGTGGACAGATATTTCCAGGTCCATGAATGAAATTTGTCCTATGGTTCAAATCATGTTTGAACAAAATGTGTTGCTCGAGAGGAGCAAGCAGGATGTGGAGAAAATCAGAACTGAGCTGGGAGACATGCCAACGCAAGCTAATGAAATCATAAGGTTCCTGAATTCCAAGACCTGGGAGGAACTTGAAGAATTGAAGATCGAGGACAGGACATAAACGATATTGGAAGTGAAAAGAGTTCTAACCAAAAGAGGCCTCATGCTTCAGCTTGAGGAAAAAATTCAAGTCATGGATCAAGGAGTGCATAAGTTTTTCCACAAGATAGATCCTCTGCAAAGGAAGGGCCTGCCTGGTATGAAGGTCATTAATGAAAAATTAATGACACTCCCTGATTACAAGAAAAGGTTGGCTGAAGTGTCTAAGGACAATTCTAAGTTTGCAGGCATACAGGGAAGCATCACAGGAAAAGCATTCATGGATGCCTTGCAGTTGGATATTAGTATCCAGCATGAGATTAAGCACATATTCGTCATCAAGCCCACATTTTCTAAGTGCACGGACATGGATGAAGTGTACCGGAGATTGCTTAAAGTCACAGTGCCAGGTCATATCAGATGGGAAGAGCTGTGTGATCTACTAGATTAGTTGATGAGTTGTCGCATCGAGTCACCTGTCCTGTCAGAAGAGGTTGTGGAGACACCTCGCCAACGACCTACCCCTGAAATTCACCATCTTGTTGTATTGAGTCATCAAAACAGTTTTGATTAGTTAAGTTAGTTAGTCTAAGAATAGCATGAGCACGTCCTGATCAGTTATGACAGGAGCGTTTGTATTTTGTATTATAAATACTTCAGTTTCTGAAGTATTGAGGGTTGTTGATTCACACACCCTATTGCTGTCAAACTGTATCATTTTTGAAGAGATCCACCATTAATAAAGAAGGGGCATTTCACAGGATTCTTGCGTATGTTCACTGGTGATGTGATTTTCTAGGTTAAATGTTTTCTTTCTCTGTATTCATTTCGTTTTCTGAATCTAATCTTTAAGAATAGCGTTATGTTACATGATTTATCTCTGATACCCTATTTCTGATTCTAAAGATTTAAATGTTTTTCTTCTAATATCTTCAATTAAGAAATTCTTAACTTCTTGTTAATTGAAGTTATTTTCCTCACCTGTTCCTCCATTCATCATTTTAATTACTAAAAGATCCAGTGAATGTATTACCTCGCCTTGTGAAAATCTTCTTTGGCGTTTCTGGTTATTTCTCAGATTTGATTAAATACAGACCCCATAGCCCAATGGATGTGTAGTTTGTCTCAACCAACTTTAAAAACCCTTTACAACCAAACCAATAATTCTTTTAACTAGCCTAATATATGAAATTAAACAAAGCTAAATCTTATAGAGAGATCCCTCTCTGAAGATGGAAGGGCTAGATCCCAGCTTTAAAAGTGGTTGGTTAAGGTTACCTTTGTGAATTTCTTCTTTTCAACCTCTAGGAAATTTACCAAGTGCTAACACGAACAACAAGTTGTTCAAAGATTTTAAGGCAGGGAAACAAGCCCAGAATGGCTTGGTACCCCCCGAGGTGACCCAGGAAGTAATCCCAAAAGATTGTCAAATCAAAAGGGGGTTTGTAAATGAATATGGATATCCTTTTTACAATTTGTTACAACTATGCTTGGGAGAGTATTTACATCTGCAATTTTAGTTCGTGGGTGAAGGGTGGACTAACAAAAGCTTTGACTTTAAATATATGTTATTGCTGAATTTTTAGTTATTAACACATGCATTGGCCACCACATTGTATTAAAGGTTATCCCTATCAGGAAAACACATCCTAGAACTATGCCAACCAGTATAAGAATATTAGTCTTAGAAAACCATGATGGTTAGGTTGAAGAGTTCCCCATTTAGTTCAAAGAAGAAAGGATTAGACACTTGTCGTCACTAGCACTTTTGGGCTTTTAAAGTGGCTTGGATGGAAGAAGGATACCTGCGAAAAGGAAGAGGCCCAAGACCCCCCTAAAGGGGGTTTTAGCTGAGCTTACCCAAGAAATGCAGTATCCCAACCAAGTTGAGTTATTCAACTCCTTGACTGTGTGGTACTATGGAAATACCACTCGATTTATACTAACTAGACAACTTTTGAGGGGATCCCAATGAAAACTCCATGGATTTGACACTTAGTATTCTATGAAATTGAAATTGCTTGAAATAAAGGACCAGACTATCCACATTGTAAGGTCACATCTCACTTTCACAAGTGTGCCTCTTGGTCTATGAATTGAAATCTATCTAAAACTTTATACAAAAACAAGTAAATAAGTATGTGACATATATGTCATGACTAAATAATATGTGTATTCATAAACTTAAATAGTATAGGTTTTGTTTTGAGTGTGTATGGAGCAGAACCCTACTTTGTTTTCAAGTGTTTTGTGGTTTTATGATTGTTTTTAGCTTGTTGATTTTTGCATGGCATGGGATTGTGCTGTGCACAGGTCGATGAGGAATTTGAGGAGAAAATGGAGGGATGAGCGTGAGGGTATGGGAATGGGTAGAGGAGGAGTAAGGAGAGGATGTTGTGGGTTGTGAGGTTACAGATTGGGAGTTTGGGGCTATATGAGAGGAGGCTTGGTGGGTGGTGGAACTCTGGTGGTGGACGGGTGGCCGACCACCACCAAAATATTTTTTTGATTTTTTAATTTTTGTGGGTTTTTAACTATGCAAAGGGATGGGATGTCTTGGGTTCAAACCCCCTCCCCTCCTTTTTTTATTTTTTTTGGAGTTTCTGGGCATTTATGAGAAGAGGACAGGGAGGGGTTTGGGATTCAAAGCCCAGGGCCTACAAATGGCCATGCACAAGAAATAATATTCAGTAAATTTAACTCTTTAATGGGGCCTGGAGGCTTGGGCCTGGTGCCTAAGAGGGGTTCAAATCCCCTCCCCTTTGAATTTTTGCACATGAAATTAAACAAAATTCACACCATCCAGCAAACATGAACCAACAACCAATTTCACATCTGAACCAACACTAAAACAACCATTCTAATAGCAGAAATAACATTTTTCCATTAAAAAATCCACCATAACCAGCACAATAATGAAACCTTTGGGTAATCAAAAGCAACGCTAAAAAGGTAGGGTGTCCATGGTTACATCACTCTGTGTCTGAAGGTTGGCAGATGGTTATGGATTGCTTCCCAATGAAGACCTGCACTTGCTTTCTGGAAGCCCTCCTCTACCACTGAATACCTGTTGCAGAGCCCCTTCTCCCCTTGGATAGAATTCCAAAATGACTTGAGAGAGGGTAGAGGGAGGGTTTTGTATTTTTTATTTTTTCAAAAAAAACTAATTTGCTGAATATTGTATGAGGGATGCGTGTCCTTCCCTTGATTTTCCCAATTTTCTTATTTTTTTTTTCTATTTTTTTAATATTCCTCGAAAATTGTGCCAAGTCAAAGTTTGACTTTGACTTTGACTTTTGACCATGACTCTGTTGACTTAGCCCAAAAATGTTTCCATATGAGATAGAGTCAAAATTAGATGTAGAGCACGTCACTGGAAAGGTATCGACGAGCCCATTGAGAATATGCGGTCACGAATCTGAAATAATGCCACCTCACCCCTCAATTATGGCCTGGAACAATTACCACTTAAAGGCCTTGACTTGCTAGTGGGCCCACATGACACCCAATCTTGTGAGAGGTGGCACATTTCCATATGATATCCAATCGAGGAAAATGAAGTACCACCGAAAAGGTATCGATGATTAATTCGACGATATGGCCATATGTTTATGCATTGGGGCCATTAATGACTATTTTATTTGTCATGAAACCCCGCTACACGAGTTGGTTTCCCCCCTTTGCCCGAAATAATTGACAAACTTGTGATTTCTCTAATTGGGCTATCCGAGGTCAGAATGAGGAAAATGAGGAGCCTTTGGAAAGGTATATGAGTTTAATACAATGTGGAAACACATAATCCTTGATTTAGAACACTTTAACAACAATGTTTTGACCTTGAAGCACTACAACCAATTTGGTGTCAAAAAGTGGTCATGAACTTGCCAAGGCTCATTCTCATCAACTGGGGGTTGAAAACAAGAAAGGGATATACTGCTGGAAAGGTATCACACTTCCATACACCGTGCCTAGGTTTTATTTTCCTTTTAAAAATTAAATCTGAACATAATCATACCAGGAAGTCACAACTATTGGTTTTGGCCATTCGGGTGACGCTGAATTTGCATCCCTCGTAGGGGGGTCACACGGACTTGGAATTGGGCACATGATATCCTGTTGGAAATATTTTCTTGATCCCTCCAAGATGGAATAATTGTTTTTCCAAAAATGTGACCAGAATCCATTATATTCTTTGTGAAAAGGCTCCATCCCAACGGGACCCGCCTAGTGACAGGCAAAAGGGGCCAACACTAAAAATTTTGCAAACTACGTGCTTAGCTCATCAAATCTGAACTAAACAGTATTGACATGAGGAATTATGTTGTGGGAGGGTTTCATAACTAAAAAATTACCCATGGAAGTCCTCCCCTAGGGGAAAAATAACATGGTCCATGACAAGTCGAGCAAGGTCGGGATGAGCCCATTTGGGTACCATTTAAGATGATGATGATCATAGTGATGATCATGGTTGTTATACTTCTGGCCATAAGGATATAGTAGAGTAAGGAAAACCATGAATTTGATATCCATTTGACCTCACTATCCATCAACTAACCATGGAAGCACTAATCCAACTGAATGCAACAACTATGAACTGACCTAGATTGTTGACAACTAACTTGACCTTGTTCCCTGATACTCTATAGTTCCTGATAAGTCTTTACATACTTAGATCAAAACCATATCAAGGTATAAAATTGATACTCTTTCTAGGGAAGAGGCCGTAGTAACTATGACCCCCGCCATTGTCCTCGACTGGGACTATAGAACATTCTGGAGTTTGTGGAGGAATGAAGGTGTTAAACACCATGTTGAGCCCAAAGCAAATTTTTGGGTCAACATTATTAGCACCGAAGGGGAAATTCCTTCCAAATCATGTATAACAATGGGATAACCCATGTGATAGGAGGGAATACTCGATGGAAATTTATACTTTTGAAGTGACCGAGGTGGGTGAGGGGCGGGGGAGAATTCAAATGTAGTATAAGGACCATTTTTCACATTAGGGGTAACCAAAGAATGAAAGTGGTGCAGTAAATATATATAACATAATTTATACTGACATTCACATAATATAAAATAATGCGAATAATGACCCAGGTTGTTTTTAGCAATGTGGCCCAAGTGACATGGGTCCCTCACCCGGATTATGGATAAAATGCAATAATTGAGGCTTAAGGTGAACCTTGGATCAACACAAAGTCTCATGCATGCCTTCGCTTCTCGACACAAAAAAAGTAAAATGGGGATGTTTTGAAATGAGCAACCCACTAGAGAAAAACTAGCAAGCAAACCAGTCAATCAAGGGAGTAAAGAGATTTGAAAAACTTTTGGCAGTAGGTGCTGAAATATCTCGGTGCTCACAAGTGATGGAACTTCATAGGAAAATAATGAATGTTGCTTGGAAAAATTAGATTGTAAGTGGTCGGGTAAAGAGCAGTTGCAATCACATAGCTATGTAAGCCATCATGCCATCATGGTTTTCATATTTACCAAAGAATGATATGCTACCCCCTTAGAATTTTCTCGATGAATTTGATTAAATAACAATCATGTTTACTCGTATTTAAGATGATATTAAGTTAGAGTTTCTCGTAGTCCAAGCATGATAAAAGGGTTCCTAAGGGTGCATTCTTTTCAAAAACCATATAATAACAAGGACAATACCCTTCCCATGAACACCAAACAAACAAGAAATTAAGAAGAAGAGGGAAACCTATGGCATTAAAATGAAAAAGACCAAAAATCGAGGACAAAATCAAAAGGAGATTGCACCCAAAATTGAAACCAAACAGGAAAAATGGCTCCAAATTGAAAACAAGAAGATATATACAACCATAAATAAGCAAAAACAAATAGATACAAACATAAAAACAACCATTGGTGACTTATGTATAGGATGACGAGGTCCTTTAGGAGTAAAAGAACTTTAGGTCACAACCATTCATAGGGAATTGGAGTGGTTCGCCATCCAAGGTTTTTAATTTGAAAGAATTTGTCCCCAAAACCTCGTAGATTGTGTAAGGACCCAACCATAAAGAATCAAACTTGCGATGTTTGGATGGGGCCTCATGTGCTTTGTCCCACAGTAGGATATCATCTCCTACTTTGTAATTTACCATTGTGGCTCTTTTATCAAAGGAACATTTAACAATGTCTTGCTTCTTTTGGAGGTGTTGTAATTTTTCCTATCTTACCTATTCTAGTTCGATGAGTGTGTCTAAACGATGTTGTAAGGTTGGAAATCATCTTTTGCCTCAATAATAGCCAACCTCAAGGATGGAATTTGTAAGTGAATAGGAAGGACAACAAGGGCTCTATACACCAGAGTGTAAGGACTTTGACCCGTTGCTATCTTAGGGGTTATACGATCAGCCCATAAAGAAAATTTTAACTTTGTGTGTCAATCACGCTTGTTATATTTGACTATTCTCTTAAGGATCTAAATTAGATTTTTATTTTTGGATTTTGCCAATCCATTACCTTGGGGGTAGTAAGTGGAAGATTGAAAAAGTTGGATGCCATATGTAACACCAAGGTGGAGCATGATTAGACATGAAATATGATACATTATCAATTAATATCTCAGCAGGGGTTCCAAAATGGGATAAAATGTTACACTCAATGAATTCTACCACTTGTTGACTAGTAGCGTTCCCAAGGGAAATTTCTTCAACCCACTTTGTAAAGTAGTCAATAGTTGTTAATATAAATATGTGACCAATGCTGGAAGGCAGTGAAACTGGCCCAATAAAGTCCATGCCCCATCTTGCGAAAGGGACTTGGATTTCAATAGGCCTAAGAGGTAAGGCAACTAACTTTTTCTTCCCAGTGAAGCATTGGCAAGCTTCACATTTTCTAACCAATAAATGGGCATCTTGGTGCAGTGAAGGAAAAAAGTAACATGCATGTAAACCTTTTGCTACAATGGTTTTGGCTCAAAAGTGACCTCCACAAACCTCGGAATGACATTGTTCAAGTTCCATTTGGGATTGATCAGGAGTCCAGCATCATGACGAAACCCCATCAAGGTTTCTTCGGTAAAGGATTTTGTCTTGTAAAACATACCAAACAACTTGTAAACAAAGTGTTCGTTTGGATTTAGTATCCATGCTCAGTGGGAAAATACCATTGATCATAAAATACACAATAGGTCCATACCATGGTTGTGAGGCTAACTCAGTTTTGTTAACCAATTCTTTGAAAAAAATCAAGTCATCTACTTGAGGTGTTTCAACTATGACCGAGGTGTGGGATTGGGTTAGCAATTGAGCTAGCCCTGTTCCCCTTATGGTTTTTTTCGATTTAATTTCCAAGTCATATTACTACATGGGCATGATCCACTTGGACCATTTACTATGCATTTCATTTTGATTCAAGGCAGTGACTGAGAGAGATGTAGGAACAAAACCTGAACTTTGTGGCCTTGGATGTAATGTCGAAATTTCTCCAAGGATTTATACAAAGAATAACCATGTTTCTCTAGTGGAGAATGGTTCAGTTGGTGTTTCTTCAAATTCTGGCTTATGAAAGCGATTGGCCTAAGATTTTCCTCATGATCTTTTTGCAATAAGATTGCAGAAATTGTCTCTTCTAATGAATTAATGTACATGAAAAAGCACTTAGAGGGATTATGACTGGTTAACAGAGGGGCATAATAAATGTATTTCTTAATGGATTCAAAGGCCTGATGAGTAGGGGGGTCCCATTTGAACATATTGTCCTTCTTCATAAGTTGATTTAGAGGTTTGACTACTTGAGCAAAATCAAGAATGAAGTGTCTCAAGAAGTTTATCTTTCCAAAGAAAGATTTCATTTCTTTTTTATTAGTAGGTAAGGGAATCTTTTTATTTCTACCACTCTCTCGAGATCAACTTTGAAAATTTATTGAGAGACGATGTGGCCCAAAATATTTCCCTCCATAACACCGAAAACAGTATTCTTAGGATTTAAAGATATGCCAAACTTACGACATCTAAGAAGAACCTGTCAGAGGTGATAAAAATGACTACTTTGTTCTTTCGAAAAGACCGTGAGGTCATCGAAGTATAAAACAATCATCTTACCCAATAAGACTTTGAAAGAAATGACCATGGAATGTTGAAAGGGGTTCCCAACATTAATCAATCTAAAAGGTAGTGAAGGTAGTGAAGGTGGTTTTATGACTATCAAAAGGCTTGAGGGATATATGACTATAACCTGAGAAACCATCTAAAAGGAACATCATTTTAGCCACAAAGACTTGCTGGAGGATATATTCCATAGATGGGATGGGGTATTTGTCTTTTAGGGACACCCTATTCAAATGTCGAAAGTCGACACACAAACGAATATCACCAGTTTTCTTCCTAATGGGAACCAAATTAGATACCCATTATGAGTAATGGACATGGAATATGACCTTGGATGCTTCCATATTGTCTAATTCATCCTTAATTGTTCTTTCTAAAGCAGGGTTGTTCTTTATTTGTCTCTACCTATAAGGTTTCGAATAAGGGATTATGCATATGGAATGGACTATCTCCTACATATCGAAAACCTTGAGATCTTCATAGGACTAGGAAAAAACATTCTTGAACTCCATCAATAGTTCATTGAATTGAGTGATCTCAGAAGGAGAACATTGTGACCCTATATAAACTAGTTTTGGGTCTTTATCATTTCCCATGTTTATAGGGATGGTTTATTGCACCTTCCTAATGGATTCACTATCATTACTAGGTGCATAGGTAGTGGCATCATTGGAATCAAAGGTGGATTCTAGTACTGATAAGCTAGGGGGAATTTTATTTGTCTTCAATTGGATTATGTCCCCGATTTCCTCTTCCAACTCATGGATGATATGTAAATCTTTGAATTCCTCCTTGTTTTGAAGGAACCTGCATATTTTTTCGTCAGTATCAAAACCTTTTCAAGATTCAACATTATCAGGTAACACATGTCTATGTAAAATTTGGACTTTTGTATCCTCGATAGACCTTAAGAAATCTGAAGTGAAGAAAGAACCATCCATGGCCAAAGTATCAACTATGTGGTTTGCGGCCCTAGGTACAACTTGAATTTTGAAAGATAAGAACTTCTCAATAATTTCCTTATCCCTTCAGTGGTATTGCTTGAGGTGAAGGTTATGAACTTCATATTTATCTCTAATTTGATTCACAACCAACTCATAATACCCACTCACCAACAAATTGTGAACTCCTAAGTGTAATTCCTTTTGGAGGCCTTGAACTAAAACTTCATATTCAAACATATTATTAGTTTTAGGGAATTTTAATTGAAAAGAGAAAGGTATTGCCTTCCCCTTGGGATCACACAAAAGGACCCTAGCCCCATATCCATGCTTGGATTTAGAACCGTCAAAATACATGCTCCACACCATTTCTTCCAAATTATAAGGAGGGACATGTGCATCTTCCGTAGATAACACAATATATGTACCCATCCTCATGTCTTGAAAAGACACATGTTTTGTATTGTAGGAAGTAGGTACAACCCGCTCTCGGTATTTTGGTTCCTTCCTAATGACAACTTCAACACCTTTATGAGGAAAGGTGAATTGGGTTCCTTCCATGAAGTAACAACCCTTTTTGACTTTGGTGGACCACTCCCTCCCTAAAAGCATGACATATGCTTCAGGTATTTTTGCAATGATCACATTCATGAGCATGCTCACATTCAGATCTTGGTTGAAACTAATGGATACACCCTTGATGTAACCAACGCTTTCTAAAGTCCTTGAATCCAAAGATAAAAGATATTTACATGGGCCCGTGTATTCAAGACCCAATATCCTCATGAATCGAAGGGGCATGACATTGTGCCTTGCTTCTGTGTTAGTGACACAATTATGGAGAAAAAAATCAGAAATCATAATTCATAAATAGAAAGGAGGAACCCCAGGGTCTATATCAATAACATCATATGCCTCCTTAGGTTGATAAGAGGACTCTTTGAAAGAGAAACTCTTTATTCTATTCGTGGAGTAGGAGGTTCTTGTAGAACATGTGAAACATTTTCAAAATGATCAGGTGTTCTAAGAGCATCTAATAACGTCATGTGGGCAGAGACCTTTGCTAGATATTCAATGATGTTGTAAGCCACTGGTGTTGGGAAGAAGGGTAGTGGATTATTAGGCAAATTTACCTTGTTTGGAGTCCATGGAACCCTATTCCTTGGAAGGGAAGGTAATATATGATTCACAACAACTTTTCTTTTTCATTATCCTTAGGATCAATTTTGGTCTCTTCCACCCCTTGCAGAGTGGTTTTAGGGGCTTGAATCCTAGTTTCTACAAAAAATATTCTGAAGGTAAGAGGATCATCATCGCAAGGAACAAAATCTTCCATGTTAACTTGGTCGTTTCGGGAAGTGGAGGAAAGTTTTTTTTCGCTGGAGGTAAAGGGGATTTGCCGGTTTTAGACAATTCTAGTTGACATGTATACTAGTAACAATACTTGAGATCATGGAAGTCTTGGAAAAATTGCCACCAATCCACTTCAATAGCATGTTACCTAGGATGAGGAGTAGGAGGAAAAGGAGGCCTTGTCCTCGCAGGAGCAGTAAACTGCAAGTCATTCACCTTTAGATTCAGGGAAAGTATTTGGTTGTTTATGTTCATTAACAACTTGAGTATTTTAGAACTTTCCCTTTCTTCAATCCTCGAAGTTTGGGTAGGTGTGGGTTCATACCGAGGACCCTCGTTTCGAGGTACCTCATTCCTATGACTCCTCTTAAAATGGGACTACGCTAAAGATGAGGGAATCATACTAGATTCCTCCATGTTTCTTTCAATTTACATGGCACTAACCTTGGCTGCATCTAAAGTTTCTATTGATTTATGTTTCAATATATACTTTACATTTGGATTCATAGCAGTCATGTAGTAATGGAAAAAATTATTCCCATGTGTTTGGAAAGAAGTTGGGATCCTATTCAAGGTTGAGGTAAAGCATTGATTAAAGTTTCAAATTTTCTCCCCCTCATGGGTGGAGATGGTTGTGAAATCCCTGAGTATAGAAGCCACATCATATGCCCCTTGGAAATGTTTCTTGAATTCTTGGACCATGGTGTCCCAATCTAGGATATTATCATTGGGAATAAATTGATACCATCTCGCTGCTTCGCCCTCAAAGGTTCTTACAAAAAGTATAATGATGACATCATGAATAGTTATGTCCATAAGTGATAATGCATCATAGAAGTTTTGTATATGTTCCTCGGAATTCAATGTACTAGTGCCATTGAACTTAGGAAGAATTTTTGGGGAATCTGCAGGAATTTCATGAAGAGGTCGATGCAACCTCATAGGAGTCTCGGGTTGCCAAGGCATTGCCATTGGAACAAATACGGGAGGAGAAACCAGAGTGGTTGGAACGACAAGAGGAACAACCTGAGGGTTAGTAACTGTCACTTGATTGAATAAATATTTCTTTAGTAGGGGGATTTGAAAAGGAGAAGAGGAAGAGGGCGATTCAACTCACATGATAGTTGTAATGATTTTCTCTAGTTTCCCAGATGTGTGTGTCTCGATATTTGTTTTCTTTCATGAAATTTGACTTCTTGTATTCCTGGGGGACACTGTTTCGCTATTCTTATGATGTTTCCGCCTTTCCATATTGCAAGGGGATCAAGTAAGTACTTTAAGTACAAGAGATGTATCACACCAACAATCCTACTCTCTCTAACACGATGTTAAAACAACCCAACTTAAATGAATCTATTTTTCATTCATCTCAAAGTGGAAGAAAAAGTATGACAAATTTATAACTTCACATGTGAGTTCAAACAAGTGGGACCGAAAACTGATAAGGTAAGAGGAAAGGAAAAATCGATGGTATTTATGAATCCCATATGCAACAAAATTGCAAGGAAACTGAACTATGAAAAGTACCAAAGAAAATCTATAGGATCACTGAAAGACCTTGCCACAAAATTCTGTCAACAGGTGGGAAAAGCACCCCAAAGAATTTGGGTCCAATGGTCAGTACAAGTTTGGGATACAATCAAAACTAAAGAGATTTGCAAGCTCTTGAGTATGGTCACCAAAATAGGGACATTTTATAAGAAAAATATGTCTATTGGGACAGATCCAACCTATTCGGATGTGAAGCCAGTTATAGCCTCTTTGATAGCTTGACATGAGGCAAAGACTACCTGCACCTCAGATGGTCCTTTTCCTGAGGTGATAATGAATGGGAAACATGAGAGGTGAAAGACTTATGAGAAATATTTGTTAGGAACACCCACCCTGGGCGTTGTCCTCCCTTAGCTTCCTGGATGGCCAAAAAGGCCCAGGGGGTGAAAATTATGGACAATGGGATGAAAAAAAAACTCACTAACTTTTAGGACAACAAACTAAAAAAAGAGAACAACGAGTTGTTCACTCCCTTAAAGCCTTGGAAAATGGCCTAGAATGGGTTCCCAGGGTAAACCGGGGTCCTGGACAATAGACCAATGGACGCCTCAAGTGAAAAAGTGAAAAATAAGGGTGAAATGTGAGTTTAAAAGCTACATCCAAGTCTTTTCAGATGGATGTAAATTGCGAAAAACAAGTTGTTCAAAGATTTTAAGGAAGGAAAACAAGCCTAGAATGGTTGGTACCCCTCGGGGTGACCCAGGAAGTGATCCCAGAAGATTGTCAAATAAAAAGGGGGGCTATAAATGAACATGGAATACCTTTTTACAAGTTGTTACAACTATGTTTTGGAGAGTATTTACAATTGCAATTTTTTTCATGGGTGAAGGGTGGACTGACAAAAGGTTTGACTTCAAATATATTTTATTGGTGAATTTTTAGTTATTAACACATGCATTGGCCACCACATTGTTTTAAAGGTTATCCCGATCAGGAAAACACATCCTGGAACTGTGCCAACTAGTGTAAGAAGAGTAGTGTTAGAAAACCACGGTGTTTAGGTTGAGGAGTGCTCCATGTAGTTCAGAGAAGCAAGGATTAGCTTCTTCTCGTGACTAGAACTTTCGGGCTATTAAAGCAGCTTGGGTGGAAGAAGGATACCTGTGAAAAGGAAAAGGCCTAGGACCCCCCTAAAGGGATTTTTAGTTGAGCTTACCCAAGCATTGTATTATCCCAACCAAGCTGATCTATTCAACTCTGTGACCGTGTGGTACTAAGGAAAGACCACTCGATTTATACTTTCTAGACAACTTCCAAGGGGATCCTGATGAAGACTCACTAGCTTTGACACTTAGTATTCTATGAAATTGAAATTTCTTGAAATAATGGACCGGGCCATCCACGTGGCGAGGTCATGTCTTTCTTTCACAAGTTTGCCTCATGGTCAATGAATTGAAATCTATCTAAAACTTTATACAAAAACAAGTAAATGCGTATGTGACATATATGTCATGGCAAAATAATATGTGTACGCATATAGATAAATAGTGTAGGTTTTATTTTGAGTTTGTATGGAGAGGACCCTTGATTTGTTTTCAAGTGTTTTGCAGTTTTCTGAGTGTTTTTAGCTTGCTAATTTTTGCATGGCCCCTTTAGGTGTAACCACCTATAGATTAGTGTATAAGGAAATATACGATGAAAAATGACAAAACTAACTAATTACAAGTAAACAATTATACCATTCAACTGAAAGGAATGGGTTGAGGCTCTTTGCGAGCAACAAAGCTACCATATGCATGAAATCCCCAACCGATTCCTTGTATGGGGATTGGAAGTTTACTTATTGGAATTATAAATAGTGATGGTTATTTACAAAAGTAAAAAACAGATTTTAACAAAAAATTATAAGAAAACTAATAAAACTATCTACACAAGCAAAGCATATCAACATGGGTACATGTGCCAAAAATTTTAGAATGAGTGCAAGTTAAGTTAAGGTGAATATGAGAGTGATTGGGTTGATTTACAGATCAGATTTGATGTTTTTTCTTCGATGTCCTTCTATCCACTTTTCCTCAAACAGGTCTTTAGATGGTCCCCAACCGCTTAGGAGAAACAAAGTAGGTGACCAGATTATATCCTTGTAGACAAACAACAAAATTTTAGTTATTTTATATGGAAAAACTGAAGTATATGAAACAAAAATTTACACATGAAATATAAATAACAACCAACTAAGATGGTTTTCCCGAGGGGGAGGAATTGACCAAAATGGTCAATTTTCCTGTTTGGGACAACAAGGTTAATAACAGGAAAAAATAACATAAATGCACATGAACGAGATAAGGAAGAAAACAAGTATGAACATAAATCTAAGAGGATTATTTAAGGGTTGTCCTAAAGGGGCCCTAGGACTCCCGACCACTAACTAAGGCCGAAAAGAACTAAATACTTCAGAAAATCTGCACTAAAACACGTTAAACAAGTTAAACAAAGTTCTTAGAAAGTTAAATAAAGTTAAACCCAAGGAAGAAACAACAAACACCTAGCTAACCAATCCCTCCAGGAGATAGCTAATATAACAAGTATTTACATCTACCCCTCAACCCTTAACCAACAAGTGACATGTCCAACAACTAAAATTTAACAAGTATCACACACACAAAGAGCTTTGGAAAATTTCAGCAGAGCTTTGTTACTATATTCATCCTCCTATTTTTACAATGCCATCCCTCTTATTTATAAAGAAGAGGTAAAGGCCTAGGGTTAGGTCACAAGACACTTGTCACTTTTGGAAAAGTTACAAGTGGAGCAACCCTAAAGTTATTTTATCTTTTTACCAAAAAGTAAACTTATCCTAAAAAGAGAATCATATCCAAATGGAATCAAATTAAATCTAATTTGACCCTTTATTTACAAAGTTTACATGCCAAAAGTAAATTATGGGAGACTAAACTATTACAAAAATTCATTTTCATAAAATGAAAAAATTAGTATGCCACATCATCATTTTCCTTAGGATTTGTGACATCGCAAAGACTCTTTGATTTCATCCATGTTTTAAAGTTGTACACGAGGTGATTTAGGACAGTTCCCAACCATCCATGGCTGTCGGATTCACCGGGATGAAGCCCAAGGTGTGGGGAAATTGTAGAGTTTCTTAGGAGGAAAACAAGCCTTTGCACTTTGGTCGTTATATATAAAGAAATTACCACTATTCAAGAACTTTTCAGACCTAATTATACCCCCCCTTTTCTTCCTATAAGTTTCCTTATGAGCTGACTAAAGCATGGCTTTAATTTGGGCTTGTTTCAACAAAGGGACCCCTGGGACTGAACCTTGAGAGGATTTTCTCCTGTACCAAATAGCCACAAAAAATATTTTTCTTGTTCCCATACTATATCTCTATTCGATACCTTTCCTTTGATTTTCATTTGGCGTAAGTCTGACTCCGAATGAGAAATATATGTCCCTAGAAAGGTAAGCGAGAAGGATTTGGTTGGGAGACTAATCAAGGAAAAAATTGATATTGGGGAAATATTATGGGTTGGAAACCAAAATTGACATGCTTCTACATTCCTACATACCTATATCATTAATGGGTTTTCCTCATCCGGACCAATTTGGCCTTAGAGGCCCCCAATTAGGCCTCCTTCTAACGTGTTCTT
>JZKD02S1008944.1:749511-761923 GCA_000966675.3 Picea glauca
AGAGAGGCGTTAGCAGGGGGAGGAGGTTGTGGGCTTGTGAGGTGGCAAAAGTGGAGGATGTGGGGTTGTGCTGCTCACATTTGGAGGAGGGATTTGAGGTAGAAATTGAGGGATCAATGCTGGGTTATGCGAATGGGGAGAGGAGGGAGCAGGGAGAGGAGGTCATGGGTTGTGAGGTTGTAGATCAGGAGTTTGGGGCTATGCGAGAGGAGGCTTGGTGGGTGGTGGCACCCTAGTAGTGGACAGGTGACTGACCACCACCAAAATATTCTTTTTATTTTTCAATTTTTGTGGGTTTTTAACTATGCAAAGGGATGGGAGGTCTTGGGTTCAAATGCCCTCCTCTCCTTTTTGTTTTGTTTGGAGTTTTTGGGAATTTCTGGTCAGAGGAAAGGGAGGGGTTTGGGATTCAAAGCCTAAGGCCTACAAATGACCATGCACAGGCCAGAATATTAAGTAAATTTAACTCTTTAAAAGGTCCCAGAGCCTTTGGCCTAGTGCCCAAGAGGGGTTCAAATCCCCTCCCCTTTGAATTTTTGCACATGAAAATAAACAAAATTCACACCAATCAACAAACATGAACCAAAAACCAATTTCACATATGAACCAACACTAAAACAACCATTCTAAAGGTAGAAATAACGTTTTTCCATTCAAAAATCCACCATAACCAACACAATAATGAAACCTCTGGGCAATCAAAAGAAAGGCTAAAAAGGTAGTGTGTCCATGGATACCTAGCTCTATGTTTGAAGGTTGGTGCATGGTTATGGTTTGATTCCCAATGAAGACCTTCATTGGTTGTTTTGAATCCCCCCTCTTCCATTGAATACCTGTTGCAGAGCCCCCTCTTCCCTTGGAAAAAATGCCAAAATGACTTGAGAGAGGGGAGAGGGAGGGTTTTGTATTTTGTATTTTTTCAAAAAAATCTAGTTTCCCCAATATTGCATGAGGGATGCATGTCCTTCACTTGATTTTCCCAATTTTATGATTTTTTTATTATTTTTCCTCTTTTTTTTTAATATTCCTCTAAAATTATGCCAAGTCAAAATTTGACTTTGACTTTGACTTTTGACGATGACTTTGTTGACTTACCCAAAAAATTTGCCAGATGAGACGGAGCCGGAATTGGACGCAGAGCATGTCGTTGGAAAGGTATCGATGATCCCGTCGAGAATATGTGGTCACCAATATGAAATAATTCCACCTCACCCCTCAATTTCATCCCAGAATAGTTACCACTTAAAGGCCTTGACTTGCTGGTGGGCCCACATGACACCCAATCTTGCGAGAGGCACCACATCGCCATATGATATCTAATCGAGAAAAATGAAGTACCTTCAAAAAGGTATTTGCGAGTGATCTAACATGATGGCCATATATTTGTGAGTTGGGGACATTAATGTCTTTTTTATCTGTCATGAAACCCCGCTATGCGAGTTGGTTTCCTCCCTTTGCCCGAAATAATTTACAAATTTGTGACAACTCTAACTGGGCCATCTTAGTTCAGAATGAGGAAAATGAGGAGTCATTGGAAATATATTTAAGTCTAATACATATTTTCACTACTGAATCCATTATTTAGAACCCTTTAACAAAAATTGTTTAACCATGAATCACTGCAACCAATCTGGTGTCCAAAAGTGGTCATGAACATGCGAAGGCACGTTCTCACCAACCCCGGGTTGAAACTAAATAAGGGATATACCATTGGAAATTTATCTCACTTCCCTACACCATTCATAGTTTTTATTATCCTTTTAAAACACAAATATGAACATAATCATACCAGGAAATCACAACTATTGGTTTTGTCCATTCGGGTGATGCTAAATTTGCGTCCTCCATAGGGGGGTCATACAGAATTGAAGTCAGGCCCATGATAGCCCACTGTAAATCTTTTCCTGATCCCTCCAACATGGAATATATTTTATTTCCCAAAATTTGAGTAGAATTTATTTTATTCTTTGTGAAAGGGATCCATCCCAACGAGACCCGCCCAGTGGCAAGCAAAAGGGACCAACGATAAATGTTTTGCAAACTATGTGCTTAGGTCATAAAATATGAACTGAAAAGTCTTGACATGAGGCATTTTCATGTGGGAGGGTTTTAGAAGTAAAAAATTACCCCGGTAAGTCCTCCCTTGGGGGGGAAATAACATGGTCCCATGACAAGTCGAGCAAAGCTAGGATGAGCCCATTTGGGTACCGTTTAAGATGTTGATTTTCATAGTGATGATCATGGTTTTTATACTGATGCCCAAAAGTTGATAGTAGAATAAGGAAAACCATGACTTTGATATCCATTTGACCTCACTATCCCTCAACTGACCATGGAAGCATTGATCCAACTGAATTCAACAACTCTAAATTGACCTAGATTGCTGCCAACTAACTTGAGCTTGTTCCCTTATACTCTCTAATGCATGATATTTCTTTACATACTTAGATCACAACCCTCTGAAGGTGGCCAACTGATACTCTTTCAAGGGCAGAGTCCGTAGTAACTATGACCCCCACCACTGTCTTCGATTGGGACCATCGAACATTCTGGAGCTTGTGGAGGAATGAAGGTGTTAAACAACATGTTGAGCCGAAAGAATATTTTTGGGTCAACAAGTACTTAGTTTTTTTTTTTTAATTAATAAAAAGATTCAATATTTTTTTAATTGTTTTTCATTTTGTTCAACAATTTTTTTACTTGTTTTAATTATTTTTTAATTTTTAATTCTCTTTTGAATATGTTTATTTGTTTTTAAAAATGTATAATATTTTTAAAAATTATTATTTTTATATGCATTTTTTTATTTTGTTTCTCATATCACTTAGATCTGAATTTTTTTAATGTATTTTTTTTTTAAGTATTCTTAAATTTTTGCTTCTGATATCTCTTAAATATGTCTTGTCCTTATTGTATCTATTGTTGGTATTTAAGAGTCTGAATACAATAATAAATGAAGGAAAAATAGACAAACAAATGACAAATCAATCACTCAAACAACACACAAATTTAGGTGGTAAAACCCTCATACTTCATCAAGAAAATATCTACGAGGCAAGGCATCATTATCTTCATTATTCAATATATACTTACAATCATGCTTACCCACCATTAGACACATCTCTCGAGATTCATATATATACATCTATGTTGGAATCGTTACATAGTTAAAATAACTACCACCTGTTATACAAACTTCCATCATGTTTGTAAATCAACATCATCAAATATTTACATAATTAAATTTTAGTTTTTAATTTTATTTTACTTGATTGTTGTCATATAAACAATCCCCACCTTGACAACAATTTACGTAATACCTTTTGCAAGCCCATTCATCACCTCTTTTGCAATCCAAGAGAATCCAAATACCAACATAGCTTCTCTAACAAAACTATTTCGTGAACATATCTGCACAATTTTCTCGAGTATGGACCCCTCCACATTCATTAGTAACCTATCTTATAAAATTATTCCTTTTTCAATTTTGATACATTGGAATATGAGTCAAAATGTACAACTCTTTGACTATCATAGAACACCTTATCTTGCACTTGCCCAAACTTACCTAATAGATCCTTGCATTCATGAAAGACATAACCCAAGGTAGATCTCATCTTTTCCAAATCTCCTACAAGATATGAATCAACATAACCATAGACTAAATCCCTAAAACCACTATAGGTTATACTCGTACCTATAAAATACTGAAGCACACATTTCACTGTTGTACCTAGATTTTCCATGTATCCACTAACAACATCAACTGCATGTGAAATATCTAATCATTGCATTGCATACATCAGAATTCCTACTAGCATATTATACATGAGACATATAACCCTTTTCTTCTTCATTACTAGGATATAAACCAAAAGAAAACTTACAATGGAAAGCCAAAGGGATATTTACCAGTTTTACATTATTCATCGAATTTCCTGAGTATCTTCTCCACATACTTTTGTTGTAATATCCAAATCTTACCATATTGAAGGACCATATATTGTCGTTGAGAGGGGGGGGGTGAATTAGTGATAGAATAATTTTATCAATTTTTCTTTTGTTAATGCAATCAATATTTTAACACGATATTTATCGTGGAACCCAATTGGGAAAACCACAAAAAAAATTCTATTAACTACAAAATTTCATTTTACAAGTTACATAGAAGGAAGATGTTCTTCCTCTTAGATGAACACCCACTGATCATGATGCACCCACACCCCTGTTCACCAGCTCCAACTGGTAGGAGGGTTCACCGCCCTATTTAGTCAGCTACAACTAACAAGGAATCACCTACTCCCCTGCAGGCTCGAACCTGCCCTAGTGCCTCCCAACCACCCTTTGTTTGACAATATGAAAATGATATATGCATTCCTCTGGTAATCTTCTCTATCAGGCACTGGACTTCATCTGTTCTTCTCTACCTCTTTTCATTCAATATTCTATGTTTTACAAGAGAGACAATCAACTGCTTCTGATCTTTAGCAATTATATAGGCATGTCATCACACCATTTCACCAAACAATATGTCTGTTCTATAGTTACTTGACTTTTCATAACTATCACACCCCTTCATTTTCAGGCTAATAACCTTTTATTATTAATAAAACAATTATTAATCTGAAAATGGTAGCATGTGAAGCTTTCAACAGTTGTCATGGAGATTTAATAACCTTTGCAATATAGCGATCTTGCTTGTGATCTTTGTACCTTAACAAAATATTTTGAATGAGCTCCATTATCATGAAGGTGTATCTCTTGATTTTCAAGGTTTAGAAGGAGAAATCTACTGTCCTTTGATACACATAGAGAAGTTATTCCACTTTCCTCCTCAATTAACCTCTCATTTTTTGTTTCCAGGTTGTACATCACAATAGCATTCTCCCCACAAATGATGATTATTTCTTTTCCATCAGATGTAATAGCCAGATCCGATATTTTTGGCATTCCTTTTCCTTTCCATGAATCCAAATCCTTTCCCTTGAGATCCCATATGTAGATGCATTTATCAACTCTACCAGAGATAGACCATTTACCATTGGAAAACCAACCACATGAAGTGAATCCACTGTTGGATTTATCATTATACCAAATCATGACAGTTTGAATTCTTTGTTGTTGTGCAGGTTTTTTTTGCCAACCTCCACAATTGGCAACATGCCAAAAAATCTGAATGGAATAGTGCTATTCAATATTATAAGTGGTATTAACTTGGTAGCATATTTTGGTGACCCACCAGATTTGGCATTATACCAAAAAATCTGATAGAATTGGCAGTTTCATTTCCAACTGACATAAAAAACTCTTCTAAGCCTATGGTTCACTCATACGACCGTCGCGTCAGTAGTGTATAAAAAAAATATTTATCCAATGTTCTTAGTTGCTTTGACCAAAAGGTAGGGGGCCTAACAGGTCTTCCCAGACTCGGGGATAGTGATCTTTGTTTAATTCCAAGCACCCATATCCCCCACCATACCATTTCACTACGCATCGATAAGGTATGGAGAGTGTTGGCTATATAAACACATACAACCTTTTCCCCATTACCAATGTGGGATAAATATAACTACAAGATTTAATCCTTACCATCCATTGCTCGATCCGACGACTGTTGATTCTCCTCACTGGTCGAACCCCTGATGGTGGCCTCAAATATCTAATGTCAATATCTAATTTTTTGCATGTCTCCCAAGCTAAACAAGACACATTCTTGAAATCCCTTTGATACTATGATCCCTTCTTCTATGGCAATGGAGTCTGGACATCTGAAACTGTGTCAATGTCACTGCCCACTTCTATAGATTTATTTTAATTTTTTTAATCTAACTCCACCAGGATAACAATGAATAAAAAAACGTACATGATAGGGACAAGCAACCTTAATGAATTCTCAACATATAGCTAGGTACAGAGTCGACTTGTTGTCTCTTATTGAAAGTAACATTGTTCTGAAGTGTACCTTCATAAAAATTATTGGAAGGAGACTTAGACAAGGTTGGATGTTTTCGATATTGAACCTGTAACCTGAAAGGATTGACACCCAATAGTACAATTTTCTCAAACAAAGATTGTTCAAGACAAACACGATCTTCTTTCTTGCACATAATAAGAGGACCCAATTGGAAATGATCCCCAATTAGAACTACCCGATTTTCTCCAAGAACTAAAGGAATAAGGCACTCAGGTTCAGTAACTTGAGTAGACTCATCAATAAGGACCTGATGAAACCTAAAATTGGATAGTCTAGGATCACCAACACCAACACAAGAATAACAGATAACATCATCACTCTGAGTTATTTCTTGATTTTTCTACATAATCGATGAATCCAAGCATGATTCCATATGCATTGGCATAACATAAATAAGATCGTCATCCTTCTCATCTTCTATTATAATAGGATTTTCCTTTAAACCAACGCAATGTAAATTTAACCCATCATCTATTCTTGTCAGACAAAATGTTGCACTATCACCATATGAGGGAAAAAAAGACTGCAGCTATTCTAGTGTAGCATGGCCTGACACAAAACTCAATGCAGATCTTATGGAACTTGGAAGGAAACTTTGTGCACTCATTTGGTCTGTAGTTATGCCTACTGGAACAATCATAGAGCTCCCTACACAATAACCTACCAAAGATCTTGATACACCCTCCATTTCATCTTTACAGTTTCTCTCACCTTCAAGGTAAATAAGCTCCTTGAAACACATTCAGATCTTGAAACATCCAGGTTGCTTCCATTTTAATGAACTTTGCATCTAAATGAATTTAACAATTACTAAGGAAATAGGAAAGATAAAGGCGATCACTAAGAAACTTTAGTCTGAATTATCCATTGCCATTTGATCCATCCTAACCTCCTTTCCAAAAAAGCCTCTTTGTATCTCTCATTGAGCTTATAGCTACTTCTTCTATGTTCAATATGTTTATTTGAAACTGTCATAGAATGTTATTTTAAAACAAAGCATATGTGTAGATATTATGTTAAAAAAGAGCATATGACAGGGATTATTGCACTGTAGTAACCAAGTGCCTTATTGCACATTGTTATTTTCCAATTCCAACCATCTTTTGACAATGCCATCATCTATTGACATTAGTACCAATGCCATCAATGCCAACCTGTATTGCCATATTTCCAACAATATCCCCCTTTGGCATTGATGGAAATACTATCTTCATTTCCCCCCCTTTTACATCAAAGGAAAAGGGTTGAATGACTCCCCCTGACTTTGATCATTGTCTCCTCCTGAATTGATGCCAACAACTTCATTATTTTCTCGAGAGTTTAGATTGGAAGAGAGACTACTCCTAGTCTTTTCTTGAGGTATTCAAATACATCTATGCTTAAGGTTTTTGTGAAAATGTCTTCCACATGTTCTTGTGTTGGGACATATTCCAATTTAATGTTGTTATTTTCAGCCTGATCTCTTAGATAATGGTATTTTATGGGAATTTGTTTTGATTTAGAGTGATGGAAAGGGTTCTTGGAGAGACTTATAGCACTTGTATTATCACAATAGATAGTAGTAGGTTCTTAAAACACTATTTTGATGTCTTGTAAGGTTTGTTTCATCCATTTCACTTGTGTGGAACATTTTGTTGCTGAAATATACTCAGCTTCAGTGGTAGATAGAGAAATTGATGATTGTTTCTTGCTTATCCAAGATACCAATGATTCTCCCAAGAAGAATGCTCCTCCACTTGTACTTTTTCTGTCATCTACACAAGCTGCCCATTTGCATCTGAATAGGCATTTAAAGTGATTGAATCCTTTCTAGGGTACCACAAACCAAGATCTATGGTTGCTTTCAAATACCTAAATATTCTTTTCATAGCTTGAAGATGGCTCTCTTTTGGTACTGTTTGGAATATAGACATCATCCCAACAAATTGCTTGAAATCAAGTCTAGAAGATGTTACATAGAGTAAACTCCCAATCATTGATCTGTAGTGTTTTGGATCTACATATTTGGACGCATCTTCCTTCCTGAGTTTTCATCCAACTTTCATAGGTGTACACACAAGTTTGCAATCCTCTAACTAGAATTTCTTAAGCACATATTTAACATACTTGGACTGATGGATAAATAATCCTCTTTTGGATTGTATTGTTTGTAATCCTAGAAATAAATTCAATTCACCAAGCAAGGACATTTCAAATTCTTGTTGCATTCTCCTAGCAAAGTCCTTACTCATTTTTTCATCATCACTCCCAAATATAATATGATCAAAATATACTTCCACAATAATCATGTTATCACCAACAATTTTACAATAAAGATTGATGTTTGTTGATCCTCTTTTGAGGCCTTGTACTTGTAAATAAGAATATAGCCTTGCATGCCATGTTCTGGGTGCTTGTTTTAGCCCATAGAGTGCTTTCTTTAGTTTACAGACATAGTATCCTTTGTTAGTTAATTTAAATCCTTATGGTTTCTCAATATAGACTTCCTCTTCTATGTTTCCATTGGGAAATGTTGATTTGACATCCATCTGATATACCTTAAATTTTTTGTAGCTGACAAAGGCTAAGAACATCCTAATTGCCTCTAATCTAGCCACGAGTGCAAAGGTTTCTTCAAAGTCTACCCCTTCAACCTGATCATACCCTTTACATACCAATACGTCTTTGTTCCTGATTACTTTCCCATTCTCATTCACTTTGTTTTTATACACCCATTTAGTTTCAATGACATTCTTATTTTTTTTGTCTTGGAACCAGTTCCCAAGTTTGATTTTTTTCAATCTGGTCCAATTCTTCAATCATAGCATTGACCCAATTCTCATATTTGCATGAATCTTTGATTGATATGGGCTCAATATGTGATAAAAGTGTTTTTTTATGTCTGATACAACAATTTTCTTCTAGTCTGCACTCCATTTCTTTTATTTCCAATGATCAGTTCTTCATGATGATTCTTTTGAGTTATTCTTGAGGGTGTCTTTATGTCTCTTCTTGGGGATTCTTATCTTATCTATTCTTATTGAATATCTTCCTTGTATTGACTAGTATCCATATCATCCTCTTGTATATCTTCCTTTTATTCTTTATTATCTTCTACTTCTTCTGCTTGTGTACCAACTGATTCATCATCATATTCATCTTCATTGTTAAGTATGGTCTCTTGATTTTTGATCCTTATTGTTTTTAAATCATCCACCTTGACATCTGCACTCTCAAAAATCTTATGTAATCTAATATTGTAGCATATGTATGATTTATTGGTAGAAGAATATCCAAGAAAGATGCCTTCATCAGATCTAGCATCAAGTTTTCTGAGATTCTCATCAAGCCTTTTGATGTAACACTTACTTCCAAAGACCTTGAATTATTTTACCAAAGGAGCTCTCCCAAAACATAGTTCATAAGGAGTCTTATTACTATTAATCCTGAGCTGACATCTATTCAATATGTATATTGTTGTGCTTACAACTTCCCTCCAATATCTATCAGATAATTTTTCTTCATTGAGCATAGTCATTGCAGCCTCTTGGACTATTCTATTCCTTCTCTCAACAATCCCAGTTTGCTGAGGTGTTCTGGCAGCAGAGAATTGTCTTTTTATTTCATGGGTTTCACAGAAGAGATCAAACTCTTTTTAGGTTAATTCACCACCATTGTTTGATCTAATACATTTTATTTTTGTCTCTTTTTCATTTTCAATAAGGGTCTTAAAAGATTTGAATTTGCTAAGTGCTTCTGATTTTTCCTTGAGAAAACATACCCAACCCATTCTAGTAAAATCATCAATGAACAATATAAAGTAGGACTCTCCTTACAAAATCTTGGTCCTTGTAGGGCCACAGTGGTTGGTGTGAACAAGATCTAAAGGTTTTTAGGTTGAGTATTCTTTTGTTTTGAACCTTATTCTAGTTTGCTTCCCTAGTTTACAATGTCTACACATAGGATTTGAGGGCTTTGTAATCTTTGGAAAGTTTCTTACTGTCCCGAGATTGTTGACTTTCACTAAATTGTCAAATTTAATGTGCCCCAACCTTATATTCCATAGCCAACTTTCATCTACTAAATTTATATGACACTCCTTTTTCAATTTTGTATTTAGTATATATACATCCTCGGGAGTTCTAGGAGCAGTACCAACCAATTTTCCTGAGTCATATCTCCTAATATCACATTTATGGGAATCAAAGATTCAAATTTTCCTCCGATCACAGGTTTGGATGACACTTAATAGGCTAGGTTTCAGTTTTTTAAAAAGCAACACATCCTTGGATTTGTCTTTTCCCAAACTCACAGTGTGTTACTTGAAGCATTGTCACCAAATGTAACTTTACCCTTTTGTTTCTTTAAGTTCAAAAACTTGTCCTTGTTTCTTGTCATATGTTTTGAGCACCCACTGTCAACATACAAGAGATGTTCTTTATCTTGGGCTTTCAAGGAAATATGACATTCCTCTTTTGATGTTTTTTCTTTCCAAATCTTCTTTTTCTCTCTAATGAAATTTGGTTTTTCTGAGACTTCCATTAATTTACAACTACTAGCTTTATGTCCATAATTATGACATATGAATCATTCTAGGTTCCCTTGTTGTAGAGGTGCAAATGAGTTATAATTTTTTCTTTTAACTTGATTTACTATTTAGTTATCTTTAAGGTTATAGTTCTTAACCCTCAAGTTTTTCCTTCCATATGCTCTACAATTCATAGATTTGTGTCTGAAATTAGAGAATGCAAAGGAATAACCAAATAAAATGTGAGGATACATGTTTTGATAAACCTTCTTTGGTGTTATCTTATATTCCTTCTTGATGGGTGGTAGTAGTCCTCAAGAGTTCTCATCATTACTTGTCTTTTCTTCATCCTTCTTCTTGAATGTACTGAGGAGAGAAGCTGCATAAGATTTTGAGTTAACTTGGTTTTCTTCTTGAGAATAACCTAGTCCATTTTTTTTACTTGAATCCATTTGTGTGATAATAATCTTATATAATATTTTAGAGCTATTTTCATATCTTGTTTGAATGAGTTTTTCATCAAGTTCTTTTCTTAGGTGAACTAATTCTGCCTCCATTCTTTCATAGGTTATTTTTTTCTCTTTAAGAGACTTTTCCAGACTCTCTTCCATCCTATTTGCTTCTAGGATTTGGTTTTTAAGGTTTCTCATGAGTTTCTCCATCTCCTTTTCTTTATGTTCATGTTTTTCCTTTTGTTCAACTACAAAAATTTTCAGTTGTCTATATCTATTTTTGTATCTTCTTAATTCATCCAAGGCACTGAGAAGTTCTTCTTCCATATTAACCTCTGCTTCATCTTTTGAATATTCCTCATGCTCAATTTATTCTATCTCATTAGGATCTTCAATACATATAAAAAGGACTTCATCATCATCATTGTCACTAGACTCTGATGAATTGTTGTTTTCTTCTTTTGAGTAAAACTTCTTTTTCCCTTTGTAAAACATTTTCTTATAGTTGGGTTTTCCCGTCTTCTTGTATTGTTATTTGTGTGTTCTTCATCTTCAGGGTCCTCCTTGGGATAGGGACACTTGGCTGCAAAGTGGCCAACCTTGCCATAGTTAAAAAAATTTAAAGGCATCTTTCCTTTGTACCTCCCTGATCCTTTCTAAAGTTTTTTAATAAAATTGGCTTCTTCTACATCAGATTCTTCATG
The DNA here is from genome assembly GCA_000966675.3 of Picea glauca. Taxonomy (NCBI): domain Eukaryota; kingdom Viridiplantae; phylum Streptophyta; class Pinopsida; order Pinales; family Pinaceae; genus Picea; species Picea glauca. The sequence goes on from JZKD02S1008944.1 coordinate 761,149, forward strand.
ATGGTTGGGTTGAGGTTTTTTCTTCTGATTTTTTTTTTTTATTGAGAACCTTGAAAGATGCCTCTCCTTTTGGGAGCCTCTCATGAACTAATATTAACTCATAGGCTGTGAGGATTCCATACAATTCATCCATGGTGAGTTGATCTATATTTTCTCAATCTTCAAGAGTGGACACTTTAGGATTATACAACATAGGAAGTGTTCTTAGTATCTTTTCAACTAAATCATTTTCTGACACTTCTACTCCCAAACCTCTGATTGCATTAACAATATTATCAACTATTTCAAAGTACTCTGAGATATTTTCTTCATCCTTCATTTTTAGACCTTCATATTGTACTTTGAGAGTCTGAAGTTTGGCTCTCTTTACCTTGGAATCTTCTGCATATATAGTTTCCAAATTATCCCATAATTGTTTTGCAGTTTTACAGTTTAGTAATTTAGCAAGGATCTTCTTACTCGGTCCAGCTTGTAGTGTGTTTAAATCCTTTGCATATTCCCAAAATTTGTTCTTGTCTTTTGCTTCTATGGGACTGACTTTTGGAACATCATATCCTTTTTCAACTAATGTCCATACTTCCAATCCAATGGACATCCGATATTTTTTCATTCTAACACTCCATAAAACATAGCCTTCACCATCAAATAGGGGAAATTTTTATGAGATATTCAACTGTTGATCCATCCCGATGTATATTTCTCTTTAAGAGGTTTAAACCTTTAGTGAAGAGACTTGCTCTGATACCAATTGAAGGAACATATCTTGTCACTGAGA
>JZKD02S1008944.1:761955-779375 GCA_000966675.3 Picea glauca
AAAATAATTTTATTAATTTTTCTTTTGTTAATGCAATCAACATTTTAACATAATATTTATCGTGGAACCCAATTGGGAAAACCACAAATAATTTTCTATTAACTACGAAATTTTGTTTTACAAGTTACATAGAAGGAAGATGTTCTTCCTCTTAGATCAACACCCACTGATCAGGATGCACCCACACCCCTGTTCACCGGCTCCAACTAGTAGGAGGGTTCAGCCACCTAATTAGTCAGCTACAACTGACAAGGAATCACATACTCCCCTGCAGGCTCCAACCTGCCCTAGCACCTCCCATCCACCCTTTGTTCAACAATCTGACAATGATATATGCAGTCCTATGGTAATCTTCTCTGTCAGGCACTAGACTTCATCTATTCTTCTCTATATGTTTTCATTTAATATTCTATGTTTTACAAGAGAGACACTCAATTGCTTCTAATCTTTAGCAATTATATAGGCCTGTCATCACACCATTTCACCAAAAAATATGTTTGTTCTATAGTTACATGACTTTTCATAACTAACACACCCCTTCATTTTCAGGTTAATAACCTTTGATTATTAATAACATAGTTATTAATCTATTGCGTCTTTTAATAGGTCATTGTCTTCTCATTTTTGTAGGGTTTTATTACTTTGGTGGACATTTGAAAATGGCAACATGTGAACCTTTCGATAGTTGTGGTGGATATTTAATAGCCTCTATAATATAGCGACCTTGCTTGTGATATTTGTACCTTAACAACAAATTTTGAATGAGCTCCGATATCCTAGAGGTGTATCTCTTGATTTGCAAGGTTTAGAAGGAGAGATCTACTTTCCTTTGATAGACATAGAGAATTTATTCCACTTTCCTCCTCAATTAACCTCTCATTTTTTGTTTCCAAGTTGTACATCAAAATAACATTGTCCCCACAAATGCTGATTATTTATTTTCCATCAAATGTAATAGCCAGATCCAATATTTTTGGCATTCCTTTTCCTTTCCATGAATCCGACTCCTTTCCCTCGAGATCCCATATGTATATGCATTTATCAACTCCACCAGAGATAGACCATTTACCATTGGGAAACCAACCACAACAAGTGAATCCACTGTTGACTTTATCATTATACAAAATCGTGACAATTTGAATTCTTTGATGTTGTTCAGGGATTTTTTGCGAATCTCCACAATTGGTAGCATGCCAAAAAATACGACTGGAATAACATTATTAAATATTTGAAGTGCTATTAACTTGGTAGCGTATTTTGGTGACCCACTAGACTTGGAATTATGCCAAAAACTCTGACAGAGTTCGTAGTTTCATTTCCAACTGATGTAACGAAATCTTCTAAGCCTATGGTCACTCATATTATTGTCGGGCCAATAGTGTATTAAAAAAATATTTATCCAACGTTCTTAGTCACTTTGACCAAAAGGTAGGGGGCCTGATAGGTCATCCTGGGCTCCGATCTAGTGATCTTCGTTGATGTCCAAGCACTCAGATCCCCCACCATACTCTTGTACTACGCATTGATAAAATATGGAGAGTGTTTTCTATATAAACACATACAACCTTTTTCCCATTACCAATGTGGGATAAATCTCACTACAAGATTTAATCCTCGCCATCCATCGCTCGATCCGATAACTGCTGAGTCTCCTCACTGGTTGAACCACTGATGGTGGCCTCAAAGCTCCAATTTTAATCTTTGATGCATTTTCATGTTTCCCAAGCCTACCAAGATGTATTCTTGAATTCCCTTTGATACCATGATCCCTTCTTCTATGGCAATGGAGTTTGGACAACTGAAATTGTGTTGATGTCACTGCTAGGTTCTATAGCTTTATTTTGATTTTTTTATGCTAACTCCACCAGGATAACAAAGACTAAAACAACATACACAGTAGGGACAAACAACCTCAATGAATGCTCGACATATATCTAGGAACATAGTCAACTTATTGTCTCTTATTGACAATAACACTGTCTTGAAGTGTACCTTCATAAAACTTATTGGAAGGAGACTCAGAAAAGGTGGGATGCTTTTGATATTGAACCTGTAACCTGAAAGGATTAACACCCAATAGTACAAGTCACTCAAACAAATATTGTGCAAGGAAAACACAAGATGCTTTCTTGCACATAATCACAGGACCTAATTGCTAATGATCCCCAACTAGAACTACCTTCTTTTCTCCAAGAACTAAAGGAATAAGGTACTCGGGTTCGGTATCTTGAGTAAAATCATCAATAAGGACCTAACAAAACCTAAAATTAGATATTCTGGGATCACCAACACTAGCACACGTACCACAGATAACTTCAACACTCTGAATTATTTCTTGATTTTTCTCCATAATGGATGAATCCAAGCATGATTCCATATGCATTGGAATAACATAAATACGATCCTCATCCTGCTCATATTCTATTATAATAGGATTCTCATTTAAACTAATGCAATGTGAATTTAACCCATCATTTAATCTCTTTGGAAAAAATGCTGCACTATCACCATATGCAGGAAAAAAAGACTGCAATTGTTCTAGTGTAGCATGTCCTAACACAAAACTCAATGAAACTCTTATGGAACGTGAAAGGAAACTTTGTGCACTCATTTGGTCTGCAGTTATGCATGTTGGAACAATCATAGTTGGAACAATCATAGAGATCCCTTCACAAGAACCTACCAAAGAGCTTGATACACCCTCCATTTCATCTTTGCAGGTCCTCTCACCTTCAAGGTAAATAATCTCCTTGAAACGCATTTTGATCTTGAAACATCCAGGCTACTTCCAATTTAATGAACTTTCCATCTAAATGAATTTAACAATTATTGAGGAAATAGGCAAGATCAAGGCAGTCACTAAGACACTTAAGTCTGAATTCTCCATTGCCATGATATCCATCCTAACCTCCTTTCCATAAAATCCTCTTTGTATCTCTCATTGAGCTTATAACTACTTCTTCGATGATCAATATGTTTATTTAAAATTGTCATAGACTTTTATTTTAAAATAGATCATATGTGTAGAGATTATGTTAAAACAGAGCATATGACAGGGCTTATTGCACTGTAGTAACATAGTGCCTTAATGCACATTGTTATTTGTCAATGACAACCATCTATTGGCAATGCCATCATCTATTGAAATCAATACCAATGCCATCAATGCCAACTTGTATTGCCATATTTCCAACACATATTTCTTGTCTCTGTGTCTTTCCATGCCCAATATTTGTTTTAATTTCTCCTATATCCTTCATATAAAACTTCCTATCCAATTAAGCCAACTTTCTGATCTCAACTATGCTTGTTCTTGCTACAAGCATAAAATATAACACCAAGATAATGAATATACCATAAACACAATTTTTATACTCACTTCTTGTAAAATTTATCTCACCATGAAAGAATCAAATATCTTGTACCATTGTCTACTCAAGCGTAGGTCATATAATGGTTTCTTGATTTTGTAAACAAATATTATGTTACGTTACTTAATTAACCTCTCTGGTTCTTCCAAATACATCTCCTTATTAAAAATCCATGTAAAATTGTTTTAAAATATAGATGCACTAAATGAAGATCAAGTAACACAACTAGTGCTAACACAACCTGCATACAAAAAATCTTAACAACTAGTGATACAATTTCATGGAAATCAATACCTTCCAAATACCCTTCAGCTATCAATCATGCTTTGTAACTTTCATCTCTTACTATGTATGGGTTTATGAGAGGAGATTCACCAAACACTGCATCTTTTTTAATGATGATTCTGTGGGTAGTAGGATCCCACAATCTATATCCATTAACAACATCACCATAACCAACAAATATCTACCTATTTGATCTATGTCCTACTTAGAACATTGATAAGACCATAAGCTTGCCAACCAAAAAATTTCATATCTGAGTAATCACAAGATGACCTTATCATACCTCTTCTAGAATCTTCCAGTATTTTGAAACTAATGGTGACCAATTTACCAGATAACACGACCTTCTCTACCCACAACTCTTGCTGCAACTTGGCATTACCAAACATGCCCCTTCGATCCTAGATTCCTTGCAATAATTTCCAAATTCCAAGGATCTGAAACTACCTCCATCATCTATTCTCAAACACTTGAGTGATATACCAGTACTATTTTCACCACAAATATATAAACACATCATCCTTTTTATAGAGAAATATAGACCCACCTTTCTAACTTGGACAACTTTAGTTCTCCACATTGAACTTTACATTCGAAACCTTGACCAAATTTGGCCAAGCCAACCCAAGTGAACCTTTGTCGCTCACTTACAGGTACCTTATGATGAAGTCTCATTGCTACACCTTGACATGAACATTCCCTTGACCCAATCCATCCAATCCAGGCAAGTAAGCCTTCACCACTCACCTCTAGGCCCATTTACAATGGAGTTCACCAAGACTTTGAATAGGATTCATTTCATGCAATCTATGGGCACCATACCATAGGCTACCAAAACCATCCTACATGCTCTCCCTATCACCTATGTCTATTTCTAGACTTTACCGATGATTTATCACACATGCCTAACCAGGTCTTACAGTGGTGTTGAAACAGTTCTTAAATTTTTATCCCTAAGGCCTAAATTTTTCCTTTTCGGGTTTCGGCTTTTCATAAAACACGGGTTTCATATCAATTCTAAGCACACGATACCTTTTTCTTAAAATTTTTGAATTTTTCAGATAATAAAAGGAAAAAAGGCTTACCAAAAATTATAAGACTCCCAACGCTTTTTATTTGAAATTATTTAAAACATGTTAAATTTTGAAACTAATGATTTTTAAATTAAGCTTAAAAGAATTTTCAAGATTCGGGGTTTGCAACAAACAAATCTTTTGATGCAAATCGAATCGTGAAATCTCAATCCCCGATTTCCCGAAACATTGAAATCTTAGTTAAAACATGGATTAATTAATTCTCTTATAAGAAAGGTTAAGGGTTAGGATAATTATGTCGTGATTTGAGGATTCACGGTTCAGTGAGATCACATCTCCTATCATCATGTTTCCTGAAATTGCGAATCACGAAACCCCGATCCACAGTTCACGTTAAATCAAACTAATTATGTTTTGGCCTTAATCATGATTAGTTAGTTAATTAAGATGAGTTAAGTCCTGTTTAAAATGCAAGCCGTCACGATTTCTTGATTTCGGAGATTGGATTTCATTGATAACATTCTTCTCAACATCAAGTTCCCCAAAATCCTGAAAAATGTCTAATCTCAATTAATTAATGTGCTAAAAGCGTTTAAAGTCTTAATTAAAAAATCGCGATTTCGCAATTTTGGAAATCGGTTTTCATCGACGACATACCTCTCGACATCAGGATTTCCAAAATCCCAACAAGTAAATTTTTCAGCTTTAATCTATGATTAGAACTAATTGACCCTTTTTCAAAAACAAGATTAATGGTAATCATTCTTTAAGTGTTCATTCATGTTTCGTTTTCTGATTAAGTAAGTTTCTCATTTTCTTTAAAAACCCGAGGGCGCCTAAATATAGACATTAAATGCGTATATCGAAAAAATATCTTCCGCATTAAGAGATTTAAATTCGTGACAGCTGTGTAAATCTTGTCATTTTTAAATGTATTCAAAATAAACATTCGAATGTCTATGTTTTCATTTTAAGCTGAGCTCATTCATCCATTTTCTGTGACAGGTTTTCAATTAAACGCACAAGTCATGGAACCCAAAAAGGCACCGAAGAAGATCGAAGACACACAGGAAGGAGATATCATCTCCGACACCACTCCAGACGCTATAGACTCCATTAAATCTTGGACTCAAATATCCGAATTGTTGGAGTATGAGCTTGAGAATGCTCATCCTGATTCTGAAAATCATTGCCGGGACATAGCTGAGTCAGAGCTTCATAAGATCGTTGTGCACCCGCGACTCGTGGCATACACTAATATGATCATATGGGCTCTGGATAAGGTCGATATCCCAATGAGGAGCATCTGCAACGACCAAGGAGCTATCGTCGACCCCTTCAGGCCAAAACACATACAAGTAATGTATAAACTCTCGCCAAATCATAAACATACTTTTAATGATGAATTTTTAGTAGAGTTTCAGATAAAAGAATGTATTGAGGTAGACCGGACATATCCGGATATGATTAGAGAATGGGCGAGGTGTCCAACAAAGTTTAGAGCTGATTCTCATGGGATTTATGCTACAACATCCTTGAATGAATACATGGTATATGTAGCCATTATGTTATGTAGACTTTTCGGGAGAAAAGATCCTTGCCATTTTCATGCAGATTGGGTGCCCTTTTTAGAAGAAGCTTCAGAAGGAAATGGTTTTAACTGGCATAAAATTTTATTAGATAACCTAACACAAGAAGTCTTAAACTACAAAGCAACAAAATCAAAGGGACAACCAACAACCTTTTATATGTTTGCATACATTATGGATGCAATCTGTTATGTGACTCCTTTTCCATTAATGAATTGGAGTTGGAACATTTCTTGTCCAGAACCCATTCATAAATATCACTCAGCCCTTTGGGAAGAAAATGCTAAAGATGCATTTTATGAGGTTTGTCATTTTATTATAATTCCTATGCACAGAATATTTTTTGGATGCGAACCCCCTCGCATTTATGATGCAATCACAAAAAATCTTAAAACAATTACCGATTGGTTTATTGAGGAAAATTTTTCATACATTAGGGTTTATGGTTGTTCCATTCCCCCTCATGCACTCCCTAAATTCCTACTAAAAAGATTGGTTTGCAGGGAGGTAGCCCATCAGATAGTAAAGGGCGGTGTTGGATTAGAATTAAAAGCAGCTCAGAAGAAGTCATGGCCATCTTTCCCTGTTCATATTGGGAAATTTTATTTATTAAATTAAGGCCATTCTAAGGTAGAGGCTGAGTCATTAGAAGAAGTGAAATTAGTAGATATTGAGCATAGAAAATATGACCCCTACCAAGTAATAAGTAGGCATTTCATACATTGTAATCTAAAGGTGTATGAACATGAAGCATCTATTTATGATGATGTATTTAAGGAGGTTAAATCCTATGAATAAGTATTGAATAGAGTACAGGCCATGCCACCTGACTCACAGACCAGATTCGTGTCTTTTCAGAGCCATAGGTGAAGTTTCCTGCCTAAGACTTTGCAGGTTGAAATTTCAACCCCACCACCAGAACAGGAAGGGTCCCCTCCAGGGTTTGAAACTAATACACAGGATAAAGAAAATACCAAAGGCAAGTTGAAGAATAATGAGATACCTTCCCAAGACACAGAGGGTTATCAAACAAAAGAATCGGAGATAGAGAGGGGAAAAGAGATGGAAACAACTCCGGAAATCATTAAGGATGTTCCAGAAAAGATAGTAGGAACAACATCAACAGAGCTCGGTAGTCCTATCACCTCCTTAACTCCATTGCAGTCAACTTATGAAACCCCCCATGAAGGAGCTTTATATTTCAGTGATCTAGAGCCAATTTCAAGAGATGAAATCCCTCCATTAGATTACTTTTTCAGTAAAAAGAGAAGAGCAGTCTTCAAACAGGAAATTCATCCAAGAGGAGAGGGGATGATTAAGAAACATAGGGTCATTATAGATGGAAAGAAGGTTAAAGATGGAGAATTCACTACGAAACTAGCAGGTACAATGGGTGCTATAGAATCAACAAATATATATTCTGTTGGCAGTTTAACAAGCATGTTGGAACAAAAAGACCAAACAATAATTCAGTTACAGGAAAAATTAAAAGAAACTGAGAGAAATATCAGTTGGAGAATACAAAAGTGTCTAGAACAAGCTAGACTAAAAGATATGCAATAAATTCAAAAAATGAATAAAGACTTAGAGGAGGCAAAATAGATAATATAGGTCACACAGGCACAGGTCCAAAAGATGGGAGAAGAAAATAAACATTTACAAGATAAAATTATTTCTATTACTAATCAAGTAGTAGAACTTGGAAATTTCAGGACACAAGCATTGGGGATATATTTGAATATAGAAGAAGAACAACAGAACGTGTTTTTGAATCTAGAAGTAGTCCAAAATTATTTTCAAGAAACAAATAAATCTTTGGAGAATGTTTTTCAGAAGGAAATGGAGGCGAAAGCAGCTAGAACGACTTTCCAAAAGGTAGTAGCCTTCTCAACAAAGGAAGAAGATGGAAGGAATCATAAATTATCCATTTCTGAACAGGTTAAAGGGGACATAATACTTAAAGTGTGGGAAGCTAACCTGGCTGAATATAAAAGAATAACCAGAGAGGTCAATGATGATTTCCAGGAAATTTATGATCTTTTAGAAAAAGCTCATTGAATATCGGAACATATGATTGTTCTGGATTATTAGGTGAGATTAATATTGCCAAGCACCAGCTAAGGTTCAAAGAAGAGCTGGAGGAAATGAAGATAGAGATTCCAAAAATTAAATTAATCAATATCACAGAAATCAACAAATGGATGGTGACACTGAACCTAAAGTTGCAAACTATTAAGTTCACAGAGAAGATGATAGAAAATCGTTTGACTGAATTATAGAAAAGAGTTTTCTTGTTTGAAGCAAATGAGATACGAGAAGCCCCCAGAACTTTTGTGAAATTTTTGGGAAAGTGTGTTCAGTGTATTGAAGCGGAGAAAGGAAGTTCGTCAATGCAAGCGTGAAAACATCTTTTTTAAATGTTTTTTATCATTAGAAATTAGAAAGAAAATGTAAACGATTGACATTATTTTTATATGTAATCGTAATATTAGGAAGTTGGTTAGTCACCAACGAGAAAATTTTGATGAAGATGTATAAATGTATTTTCTAAAGAGTCAGAAAGGGATTTTGATTTTTTGGAGAGAGCTGATTGTATTAACAATTTTCCAATCCATCATAATATACTTTACAAATGAGATTCTGAATCCTGCAAATTTGTAGCTATGTTTTCTTCAACCCTATTTATTATACTTTATCGTATTTTTCATTCAATGTTTTTCTAATGAATAATCAATTTGAAGTTATCTGCATCTTTGATTTCTAGTTTAGGTTGGTTTGGATATCAAATTATTTACAGGTTTTCCTCTGAAATTGCTATCAGTGATATTAAGATCTGTTAATCATTTGAACCTTAATACTTAACTTTTCATTAGAGACCTTGTTTTCTTTCATAATTATCTGTCGAAATATGAGATTCTTTCTTGATTAAAGCCTCATATTTTTCTGTAGTACTTATTTGTTATTTTATAATCCTCAATTTGTTACAAATCCAAGAAATGGCCTCGAATGTATTTATGTTAGTGTTTTGAATTTCAAAATTATTTTTTCCTATTCTCATCTCTGGAAAGTTTGAAGTAACATTTGATTAAAATTATTTTACAATTAAATAAATCTTATCCTCCATGACTGTTCCAAGTAGCAGACAACCCAACATTGAACCCGACCTTCAAGATTAAACCAATATTGCCTTGAATCTATTTAATAACATCTTACAAACAACAACTAATCGGGTCGAATTAGAACATTCATGGGCTACTATTGAGAGAGAGATTAGCATCCAAGAACAACAGGAAGCTAGACAGAGACAATTGAGAAACTAATTTTGCTTTACCCTTCCTTTTCAATTCTTATTCTCAAATTATTCCTTTAAACATTTACGGATGCCTTGACGGTATACTTTACAGCCTTAAAGTATAAACTCAGGAACAACATCTTTTGGCACCGTTGCCGAGGAATGAAGAAACAAATCTTTTCCCTTGGAAGAACGACATTGACATTTTTTGTTTTTGATAGTGAAGAAGGATAGAAAACCTTCTAAGGATTAATATTTTTCACTTGGCGACTCCATGATAACTAAACTGGATATTAGCTGAAAGAACACCAAAAAAAAACCAGACAACAAGAATAACTCGCCAGTCTCTGATCCATAAAAGATTTTAAAATCACAAAAATAACTTAAACAAGTATTTTTACCCACATATACTATATGTCATCCTGACTTGACGTTTTCGAAAACTTTTAAAAGATCTCTTTCACTTCCCCTCTCATATGATACGTTCTCATTTCCTGAAGTTTCCTCCCCAGATTTCCAAGAATATTCTCCTCACACATTCCAAGCTTCAACCTCAAATCTAACCATGGATGCACAAGGAGGTGCTGCAGATGGAGGTGGTGCCCCTGGAGGTGGTCAAGTATCGCTTCCTAGAATCTTCGCTAAAGTAGCTGCTAGATATGCTCCCCTTGTTCTTCCCATTCCTCTTCATGATCTCCCCGAGAATTATATGAAAAGTCTTCCAAAATTTACAGGGGAAGGGGATCTGACTGCCCAAGAACATATAAACTTTTTTGATCAATTTGTTGACATCCTCGGAATAGAACACGAAGATGTCTATTCTAGAATCCTCGTTCAAACTTTCGAAGGACAGGCGAGGACCTGTTTTCGATCCTTAGCAGTTGGATCTTTAAGATCTTATAAAGAACTTGAAAGCGTTTTTATTAGACAATGGGGAGAGAGGAAGGACCACCTCTACTACTTGACTGAATTTGGATCCCTTAGAAAGAAAAACTCTGAATCAGTTTTAGAATTCATGCAAAGGTTCAACAAGTTGTATAACAAAATCCCAGTTGAGGTTAAACGTTCACAACCCGCAACAAAAGTGACTTTTGCTGGCGCTTTTGATCTCGAATTATCCTTATTATTGAGAGAAAGGAGATCAACAGATCTAACAAAAATGTAGGATGATGCGCTTGATATTGAATCAAACATGATGGCATCAGGGAAATTAAAAGCAAAGACTGAAACTGGAAACAAAGAAAATAGGAAATTCAAAGAACAAGGTGGACCTTTAGGATCGGGGAAATCCTCGGGATATAGAATGGACGAGATGGCTAGGGTTATTAGAGAACTTTCAAACAAGATCTCAAAAATGGAACTAGAGAAATCAAAAAGAGATAATTTCCCCAGAAAATATTTTAGAAGAAATCCTGATCCTCAGGGACCACAAAAAATAATTAAAAATGAAGATCAAAAAATTCCAACACCCTTCAAAAGTGAAAACGTCATTGGAGAGGACGATTTAGGAGATTTTGAAGAAATCGATGAAGATATTAATAATCTTGGTGATGATAATAAATCACCTTATTTATCACGACAAGATTACGAAGCATCTTTAAATAAAGAAATTACATCGGAAGACCATGTTAGCAATAATATGTATGAAGATTTCACATATCAAGATATCACAGACGATATTATAGCTGAACTATAGGGAAAATATAATTTAAGACCAAGGAATAAAAGTCTCCCAAATGTTCCGACAAAATATATTTTTCCAAGAAGCAAAACCGATGAGGCAACTCCAAAAGTTGTTGATAAACAGACTGCGAAAAAAAACACAGCTGATACACAACCTGTCCAGTCAGAACTAGTAGAAACACTCCCTGTGAAGACACACGCTCCTATAAATGAAAACAAGTCCACATCACAACGAAAAGCTGAAAAGAAAGGAATGGAAGCCCCGAACATCGAAAAATGAGAAGGCCCTAGGAAATTTTAATTTGGAAAACGAAATAAATAAAATCAAAATTCCTATTCCCCTTGTTGAATTAGCTAAAAATCCCAAATACAGAAAACAAATCACCAAGATGATTAACTTTTCCAAAGACGAAAGCCAGGCCGACTTCATCAACTTAGAAGATGACAAACCAAACATAGTCTTCGGTCCACACTTCTAAGGTGCAAGAGACACCGTGGCTCCCTTTTATATTACGTTAACCCTGTTTGACCACCTTCTTCGTAACTGTATGTTGGATTCTGGAGCTTCCCACAATGTGATGCCAAAGGAAATTATGGAAAAACTTGGTCTTGAAATCACAAGGCCCTATGGTGACTTATATTCTTTTGATTTGAGGAAAGTCAAATGCATAGGTATGATTAAAGACCTAGTGCTAGGTTTGGCTCAAATACCTACTAAAAGTATTCTTATGGATGTAGTAGTCGCTGACATCCCTCCAAAGTATGGCATGCTATTATCTAGATCATGGGGTGTCAAGCTTGGAGGATGTCTCCAACTGGATATGACATATGCTACAATTCCAGTTTTCGGTGGACAATACATGTGTCTTTATAGAGAGACTAGGTTGGCATTTACTGTAGGTGATCCACATAACCCAAACAATCATCCAGTTTATATTTCCGACCAAGACTTAGGAAATTGTATATTATCTATTGATGACGATTTTGAAGTAGATAGAGACGATAATTGTATAGAAGAAAAAATTGAAAAAAAAGAAATAGAGAAAAATGTATATAACACTAGTGTATGGAAAATGTATTTTGATGGTGCCTCGTCTTTCCTTGGAGCCAGAGTAGGAGCACTCCTTGTGGCTCCCGATGATCAATTTGTAATTCCTTTTTTATATAGGCTTCAATGGAATGTGGATTGTACAAACAATGTATGCGAGTATGAAGCTTTAGTGCTAGGATTAGAAGCTGCTAGGAGGATGAAAATTAAGAAACTCGAAGTCTTTGGTGATGCCAAGTTAATTATAAAATAGGTGAATAGGAAGTACCATGCCAAGCATCCTAGATTACAGTCCTATAGGAATTGTGTCTGGGATTTAATCGAGAACTTCTTCTCCTATGTGAATTTTCATTTCATCCCAAGGTCTGAAAATCAACAGGCTAATGATTTAGTCAAAGCTGCATCAAATTTCACACCCCCAATTGATTTTAAATTAAAGTATCACATACAAATGAGACATTGACCTTCAATACCAAATAACATACAACATTGGCAGGTCTTTGAAGATGATGAGTAGATTCGAAAGTTTCTAGAATCATTAGATGAATTTGCAGAAACGCATACCGATCAAGAAAATCAAAATGATGCCATTTGGATCATGCAAGAGGGGGAGGATTCTAAAGAGTTTCACAATAAAATTGCAAATCACCGAATGCTTGTTCTCAAGAACAACCAGATTCCCAAAGGTCTAATCCCTTTGGAAAGACTATTTAATCAAGATGATATCCCTTCAAAAACCACCCTACAACCCCAACCAGAGGAGGTTGAAGATTGTAATATAGGAACTAAATAAAATCCCCGAATGGTTAAACTATCCAAATATCTATCAACATAAAATAAAAATAAATACATGGAGTTGTTAATAAAATACAAAGACGTTTTCACATGGTCGTATGAAGAAATGAAAACATATGACACTTCTGTAATCGAACATAAGATACCCCTCAAACTTGGTGTCAAACCTTTTAAACAAAAACTTCGACAAATTAACCCCATTTTATTACTTGTTATTGAACGAGAAGTCAAAAAACTCCTTGACGCTAAGATAATTGTACCACTGAGATATTCTGATTGGGTAGCTAATCTGGTCCCAGTTAGAAAGAAAAACAGGGAAATTAGATTGTGTGTCGATTTCAGAAATCTTAATAAATCTTCTCTCAAAGATAATTATCCTCTACCTAAAATGGACCATGTTCTTGAAAAAGTAGTAGGAGCTAATAGAATGTCAATGATTGATGGATTTTTAGGTTACAATCAAATTTCCATCAATGATCTTGATAAAGAAAAAACCGCATTTACCACTCCTTGGGGCACATTTATGTATGATAAAATGCCATTTGGATTGATGAATGCAGGTGCTACTTTTCAACGCGCAATGGATATTGCTTTCATTGGTGAATAGGACAAATTTGTAGTCATATAGTTGGATGCTACTGTTTCTTCTAAATTGGATGAAAACCATCTGATTCATCTCAAACAGACATTTGAAAAATGCTGCAGGTTTGGTCTATCCTTAAATCCCAAGAAGTCTCATTTCGCTATGCAAGAAGGCAAGTTGTTGGGTCACATTGTATCTCGAGATGGAATTAGAATTGACCCTAAAAGAGTAGAAGCTATAGATACAATAGCTATTCCTAGGAATGTGAAAGAAATTCAGTCATTTTTAGGAAAAATAATTTTTTTTAGAAGATTTATTCGTAACTTCGCTGAAATTGTTAAATTGATTACAAATATGCTCAGAAAAAACAGTGATGTAAAATGGACAGCAGAAGCTAAAGCATCCTTTTCCCATATCAAGAAGGTTATAAGTGAGGCGTCGATACTAGCGAGCCCCGATTATCTCAAATATTTTCTTATTTTTTCATTTGCCTCTGAACACACACTCGTTGCTGCACTCCTTCAGAAGAACGAAGAAGGTTTCGAGCAACCGATAGCCTTCTTTAGAAAAAGTCTCTGAGATGCTGAAATCAAATATAATATAATGGAAAAGCAAGCATATGCTATGGTAAAAGCATTAAAATCTTTCAGAACTTATGTTTTACATTCTAAGGTGATTGCATATGTACCCACTAGTTCTATAAAAGATATTTTGGTTCAAGAAGATAGTGATGGAAAAAGAGGAAGATGGCTTGCCAAAATTCAAGAGTTCGACTTGGAGGTTAAACTGAAAAAATTGGTAAAGGGGCAAGGCTTAGCTAAACTTTTAGTTGAATCCAATTTTATAGCTCTTGGGATAAATATCTCTCAGGAGGAGGAAGAATGGGTAGATGTGAATGAAATTGAGGACAAAATAGATGAAAACAGAATCGAGGAGAAATTCACGTCATTAAATTGGTACAAGGACATAGTAACATACTTACTGATATTGAAATGTCCAAGTGACTTGTCTCCATCCAAATCTAGAACGCTAAAGCTTCATGTAATCATATACTGTATTTTCGAAAAATGATTATATTGGAAAGACCCGCTTGGCTTCCTCTTGGTCTGTCTGGTCGAGTCGAAAATAGAAGAAGTTATAGGTCAATTTCACGAAGGAGTATGTGGAGGACACCACGCTTGGAGGGCTACGTCATATAAAATCCTGAGGGCTGGTTATTACTGGACCAAACTTTTCCCGGATGTCAATGCTAAGGTACGAGCTTGTAGCCATTGCCAATTTTTTGTAGGAAAACATAAACTACCAATGATGCCATTGGTCCCAGTCAAGACAGAAGCTCCTTTTCAGCAATGGGGACTAGATTTCATAGGTGAAATTAATCCTCATTATAGTGCTCAACATAGATGGATCCTGACCGCTACAGACTATTTCACTAAATGGGTGGAAGCTATCCCAACAAAAAAGGCTACTGATTCGGTGGTTATAGACTTCTTAGAAGAAAATATTTTGTCTAGGTTCGGCTGTTCCAGAAAGATAGTCACAGACAGTGCGCATTTTTTTAAGTCTATGACAATGGTCATCTTTTGCCAGAAATATAATATTGTGCTGGGTCATTCCACAACATACTATCCTCAGGGAAATGGTCTGGAAAAATCTTCAAACAAGATCTTAATCAGTATAATCAAGAAAGTGTTAAACGAAAATAAAAATTCTTGGCATTTGCATTTAAAATACGCTCTGTGGATAAATTGGATAGGCACAAAAAAGTCTATCGGTACTTCTCCCTTTCAAATGGTATATGGAACAAATGTAGTGCTGCCCATAAACCTAACACTTCCTGTAATGAAACTATGTCAAGACGAGAAGGAAGAACCGAATCCTCTCACGAGAAGGATAAACCAGCTGATTGAAGTTCAATAGCACAGGGTGATAGTGGATGAAAAGTTGTAGAAGTACCAGGATGACATGAAGGTATTATTTGATCGTAAAGCCAAGGATAGGAATTTTCTCCCTGGGGATCTGGTTTTGAGATGGGATGCTCGAAAAGAGGATTCGGGAAAAAATGGTAAATTCGATCACATTTGGTACGGACCATTTAAGGTAGCATCTCCTAAAGGAAAAAATTCATTTCTGCTTGAAAATTTGGATGGTAAAATCCTGAATGCCCCTGTCAACGGGCGTTTTTTAAAACATTATATGGAATAATTAATTTCCAGAAATTTTCATTGTATATACCTTTTTGTTTTTTATTTTCATAATTTTCTTTAGAAAGTCTATTCTCATTTTGTAAAAGTAAAATAAAATTAGTTAAGTTTTTATACCAAAAAAAAAAAAAACCTGATATTTTTAATATCGTTTTGTTTACAGGATTCAAACAGACAGCTTGAACTCAGAGGATTAATTTTCCAAAAATAGGTGATAGATAGTACTTTTTGTTATTTTAAAAAGTAAAAAAGGAAGAATGATAATGGTAAGACAAAGTTATGAGTTACAACAAAGTTTTTATTTTCTTAAAAAAAAAAAAATGCGTTGCTTATCCCATAAGCTGATAGGTAAATAAAAAGCGTTTTTCAATACTTAAACCTTAAGGGTTTCATTTAGAACAAATTTAAAGGCTTTCGAAATAAAAATATTTAAGAGAAGAGTCCAAAGGTTTATTTTTGAATTCACAACCAATGTTTTCTGACTTACAGATTGTTGGACATCTCCTTTTATACCCTCAGTTCAGTGTTTCCCTTTTTTGATTTTTCCCATAGAAGTAGGAGAGATTATGTCTTAACTTTTGAAATCGAAAGAATAGTTCTAAATCAGTAAGACTAGTCCTCATAGTTCTTATTCTCTGACTAAAAGTGGTTATGTTTAGGTTGATTCTGACTCTCTTAGGTTTCTTAACAATTTGTCTGAGGATTTAAGCTTGCTCAAAAGAAAACCCCTGAAAATAATCTTCCCCTTTTTATCTACAGACTAAGGTGTTTTGAAAGTTTAGAAAAGATTGGTCTAGAGTAATCAAAATAGGTTGACAAACCTCTATTGTAAATTTTTACACAGATAACCACCCTTGATATTTTAAGTATCACTAATTGCCCCCGCTTCGTATTTATAAGCTAAATATAAGATAGATGGTGAAAGGAAATTCATACTTGATTGCCCCAATCTAGTCCCAAAGACGATGAAAGGAAATTCATTTAAATGATTGCCCTCGTCTAATATAAAAGAAATAGATAACTTCACCGGGATACTAAACAGGCCCACTGGCAGTGAAGAAATATCTGATGTATAAATATATAATTAGCACTCGAAGCGGTGAATGGAAATTCAGTAAAAAAGGGATAGATAACTTCACCGGGGTACTGAACAGGCCTTCTGGCAGTGAAGAAATATTTGAGGTATCTGTAAGGTTGTCATACTTATCTATCACTCTATTCTAGTTACCAGTTTTTTTCGAAACTGGATCTTCATCCCAAGCCTAGATAGAGCTCCCCAATTAAAATTATAAATTTTATTTCGATTGATGCAAGCTGAGAGTTACAAATCTGTTGAGTTTCCTAAGATTGTTTTAATCATCTTAATACTAACTTAATTTCAAACAAGAAGGAGAATATTATGAGGAAGACTACAACTGAGTTTTTTTTTTTTTAACCAAAATGAGTATTATATTAATGAAGAACAGAGACCGATTTCGGTGTTACATTTCTGATAATTGAACAACGTAATGGATCTGCTACTGTGAGAAGCTTGAC
>JZKD02S1008944.1:792259-821989 GCA_000966675.3 Picea glauca
AACTTTGATTTTTTTTACTATTATGAACCCAAAATAAAATTGGTACCTTCACCAGTCGCATGTAGGATTCACCTTTTGACTTTACTGAATAGACTAAAATTTGTTACTTCACCAATTGCCTCCACGATTCACTAGTCAAACACCTATGTGCAATTCATCCTCTATTGTTCATTGGCTAGGGTTTACCATGGTTTTAACCCAAACTCTACGACCTTCATAGTTCAAATTATTGACTCTTCTATGTGCTCTTATTTGTGTGTAAAATGACTAGAAATCATACTTCTCTGCAGATGGATTCTCAACGAACTAGCAACTAGATTTCTCTGCACACAGATTTTCAACAAACCAACAACCAAACTTCTCTTTGAAATCCATTTCATGACTTTCCTCTCTGTTCATGAATTTATAGAAAACAAATTTTCTTCTCCTTGGGCTCTCCTCAAGCTCAACTCAACTCGGATGGTGGTTAGGGTTCCTACTCTACTACTCCTCCTCGCTCCTCCTCTTCCTTTGACTAGTGCCTTGTGTCACAAAGAGTCTTAACCCTTCCTCAGACCAAACTTCCTTCACCTTAGCTCAGATACCACTTGTTCATATTTAAGATATTGAATACAATAATAAATGTAATAAAAAATGGAAAACAAATGATGAATCAATCACTCAAACAAGACATGTTACGTGGTAAAACCTTGACACTTCATCAAGGAAACATCCACAGGGAAAGGTATAGATGTCTTTATTAGTCAAGATATACTAACAATCATGATTACCCACCATCAAATACATCTATATAGATTCATATATATACATCTATGTTGGAACCATTACATTGTTATGAGAACTACCAATCGTTGTAGAAACTTCCACTAGTTTCATAAACCAACATCACCAAATATTTACATAATTAAATTTTAGTTTTTACATTTTATTTTAGTTAATTGTTGTCACATTTTAATATCTATTTTTAAAAGTGGGGATAATATCACTCCAACTAATTATATGACCGTTATGATTAACCCCATTTTAGTCAAGTTGTACATAATTATTTTGGAAAAGAAGATTAGCCTATGGTCAGAAAACTACAGAAAAAGAGTTAAAGGCCAAGTTATATTTAGGAAATACCATTCAATTGTGGACCACATTGTTACACTTTCATTGTGGAGGAGTGTTGCAATAATAAAACCAATATCCTATGTTTGTTTTTTGAATGTAGAAAATATTTTGACATAATATCTAGGACAAACCATTGGGATAGGTTGGAAGAGATAAACGTTCCGATCAAGTTGAGGGTTGTTGCAATAAGGTTATATGAGAATTTTATTTCCAAGTTTAGGAAAACTAATGGATAGTAATAAGAAATTAATTGCAATATTGGAGTCAAGAAAGGATGTCCCTTATCCTCTACCCTTTTTTACATATACTCTAATAAGTTAGAAGAATGGTTGGAAGAAGAAGGTTGTGTTGATCTAACTCTCACTAGTAGAGTCATCATTCTTATTCTCATTGTTGATGATATTGTTATTATGGTAAGGATTCTCCATGATATTGGAAATCAAATAAGAATCCTCAAGGATTTATGCTCCAATATAGGTATGAATATTATTAATAATAAAAAAGTCACACTAATTAAATCCAATGAGATTACATGTGATACTTTTGTATATGATAACAAAACATTGGAGGGGGAACCTTCAAAAAAATATCTCAGAATCAATAATCACCACAAGATCAACTAGAATTATAGCATTTAGGAAATGATAAAATGGTTGGTGGAAAACTTATTAACACGTGAAAACAATTGTAAATCAACAGATCTTTAGATATGGGATACAAAAAAAGTCCTCTTTGAGACTCTCGTTACTCATGTTATTCTATATGGATGGGAAGTTTGGGGATGCAATATTTCTAGAGAGTTTTGGAGAAATATAGAGTAGATCCAAAAGAATTTATAAATTATAATCTCAAAATTAAAGGAAATACACCCTATCCTATCCTCCCCACAGAAGAAAGTGTTTCCCCCATTGAGATCATGACTATGACCATATACCTATCGTATAAGAGAAAGTTAAACAACATGGAAGATGAAAGGATTCCTAAAATTGCTTCAAAATCCATCCAAAATCACCTTTGAGTCAAGTGGGGATGACATAAGGATGCCCAGTCTTGGCTAAACCATTGGGGAATAAAGAAAGATATAATATTGTGAAATAAGGATAATATTAAAAATATTATTACATCAAAATTTAAGGTAAAAATGTGGTGTGATAAAGAGTTAGAGGGGAAAAGAAAATTAAGATATTATAAGGAGGTAATCACCCTTAATCTAGAAGATAAAAAATATCTAAGTCTTTTTTGACAAGTGTAAAGAAAAAATAAACATTGTTAAAATAAGAACAAATTCTCATGAGCTCCATAGTGAAACTGGGCATTGGTCGATTCCCGAAATGTTGTGGTATGAAAGAGTCTATCACCTTTGTGACACTAAGAAAGTTGAAGATGAAAATATCTTTCTCTTAGAATGTCTATCATATACCCATATGAGATCTCGATTTCAAAATATTGCTCACACTACCAACCTTCCTAACCTTTTAACTCAACAAAACTATTGTGATGTTGGAAAGCTTCTATTGATGCTTTTAAAGAACATAAATAAAATTTTAAAGAATTTCAAGCAATACATTTCCTTCTTAAGATCACATATACCAATTCACTCTTAGTGGACATTAATCATCATCATCATCATATATTTATTTCTCTTTTTTTTATTTCAAAGTTGGTATTTTCCTTCTTTTTTTCTAATTATGTTGTATTTTTAGTATATTTTTAAAATTTAAAAAGTTTATTTTTTAATTTTTATTTAAAAAGAAAATAATGTTTTTGTTTTCTTGTTTGGGGTTTCTTTTTTTCTTTTTCTTTTTATTTAATGTTTTTTTCATTTTTATATTTTTGTTTGCAACAACACTAATCTTTGAGGCCATGGTTTTTAAATTGTTACAATTTTAAGCCTAAAAAAAGAGGGTGTCACTAATAGAGCCTCTTTTCAATTCCATATTTGGCCTTAATATTTTGGTTCCAATGGTATTGGTTGTCGAGGCCACAGTTTCATAAAACTTGTAATTTTATCCCTAAAAAAATGGGAGGTGATATTGGGAGCACCACTTTTCGATTTGAGGGTCAATTTTAACTTTTAAGTTGCAATAGTACCGGTTGTCAATTTTGGAGGTTTCAAAGAAGTTATTTTTGTTCTCAAAAATAAAATATGGTTACATTGTTAGTGACACTTTTTGATTCAGGGGTTCATTTCAAGGTTTTTTTTGACAACATTACAATGATGTTAAAACCACATTTGCAAAAATTGGTGATTTTTATGAATAGCACTACTTTTCGAAATGGGGGTTAAAATAGCCATTGGATGCAACCTCTAAACAATCAAAACTCTAGAAGGTTTTCATCATGTTGTTAACTATGTTTATGGTGGTGAAACTAGATGATAGTGGGTTATTTTAATGTTTATAAGGTCTTGGAAAAATTGTGTATTCTTTGCAATTTGATCGATTGAATTGGTCAATATCGTGCTCTATTCAAGATCATTTTTAAGTCTTGTCAAGCTCCTCCATCCTCCCATAATCATTTTGAAGTTTCTATTGCACCTTCCATTGTTCTTTTTCATTCCTTATAAGTGGGTTTTTGATCCGGATTTGGGAGCAGAACAAACTGGTTAACAGACTAAATACAATAAACACAGAGATATGAAGAATAAAACAGATATCTAGGGAACAATATCTTCTATTGAATAATGAAATAGGTTGAAACTGCAAAATTGAAAAACTTAAAACACTTGCTCGAATGGTAGTAGCTATCTCTAAGAAGAGATGTGGATGCTATGCACATCTGTTGAGAATAATGGATTCCAATGAGGCTCCAAAGGCCTTTTTGATATTACTCGTGACTTCCAAAACCATAGACATCCAAAAGCCTAACCCTAGAAAGTGAAACGCCAAAAGTCATGTGGGCCCCTATGGGTAAGTTGGTACCTCAACTTTTGAGGACTGTAACTTTTTCATAAGACCTCCATTTTAGGCGCGTGATAGCCCGTTGGAAAGGTATTTCAGAGAGATACACATTCCACCATCAAAATCTAACTCTATATACATTTTGACTATAGCGAGATAAAAAAACAATGTTTAGGACCCAAAAATGGCCTTGGAAGTACATCAATATGTGTTGACATGAAAACATACAAAACAAGCCAGTTGGATTAAGCGAGAGGCCACCAGTATCCACCTGGAGGATATGTGGGGCTTCAGACATCCCTAGAAGTGTAGAACCCACAATTACAAAGAAGTACAGAAGAATGTATTGAACAAAAAACAAGAGAAGCTAGTTAGAATAGGTGGGTGGTCACCAATATCCACCTAGATCAATCCTCCCCCCCTTAGGAAGAAATGGTCTCCATTGCGTTGAGTTCTCCCATCAAGTGAGGAAATGTATACTGGATTTGGCCCTGGGTGAGCCACTTGCCTTGGTGTAGTATTTTCCCTGCCTTGACAACCCGATAAAACTATATCATCTGCTCGCGAGTTCCCTTGACCTGTGTTTTGACTATCTAATCAGTGGATGCTTGTTCCATGTGTTTAGGGTTGATATCTATTGTTGTCAGTTGTTCTGCGATCTCTGAGGTGTCCAACAATGGTGGAAAATATGGCTGAAGGAGATCCACATTAAACACTAGATGCAAGCCAAGGAAGGATGGAGTGTTGAGCTCAAAATCATTGCTACCCATAGCCTTGGTGATAGTGTAAGGCCAATAACGAAGTGGGTGAAGCTTCCAATGGGGCCCCGTGATACACTCCTTCTACATATGTAACCAAACTTTATCTCTAACCTGAAACTGGTGTGGTACCCTGTGTTGATCATGGAGCTTCTTGTACTTAGCATTGGATTTCTGCAAAATCTCCTGGACCTATTAGCGAATGTGGTGAATCCACTCTATGAATATGGTGGCTTTGTTGATCACAAATTGATCATGGGAAGAGTTTGTCTATGTGGTGGAAAGAGAAAGTGAAACAATAATGGGTCCCAAGGGTTGGAATCCCAGACCCACTTGAAATGGGCTATGATCCGTGGAGCTATGGAGGGCCCTGTTGTAATTGAGTTGAACATAGGGGAGACTCTCATCCCATGTATGTGGATTCTTAGAATTATACATGCACAGGATGTGTACAATCATCTGATAGAAGACCTTTGTCTGGATGTCGGTTTGGAGGTGGAAATAAGTGGATTTTGTGAGCTTGGTGTCCAACAGAGATCAGAGACTCGACCAAAATTTGTTGAGGAACCTGATGTCTCGGTCAGAGATGATGGTCTATGGTATCCCAAAGTGGACCCACACTCATTTGAAGAAGATATTGGTAGTATCTGATGCTATGACATTCCTCTTTCAGGATGTGAGAATGGCCATCCTCGAAAACCAATCAATGACCACAAATACACATTCATTTCCTTTCTTGGTGGATGACAAGCCAGACATGTAATCCATTGAGATGAATTCCCGAGGCTTCTTTGGAATAGGAAGAGGGGTGTATAATCCTTGATTCTTGATGGATGGCTTGGAAATGGCACAGGAAATGCAAGATATAATATACTTGTTGATGTCTTGTCGAATTTTTGGCCAATAAAAAAGTTTCTGAAGAATGACCACATTTTTCTCCATGCCAAACTTTCATCCAACCTAACTGTAGTGGTCTTCCCAAATAAAATTTTCACAATCGCTTGTAGGAACACATAAATGAACCAAGTGGCATAAGAGTCCATCCTGAATGTGAAAATCGGTGACAGTTACACCTGTACCCAAGAGTTGATAGGTGGTGGTGAAGTCCGGATCTTTCTAATAAAATTGGGGCCACTCAGATGCTTCATGTGCATGGGAATGGAGCACAATGATGATTGCAGCCATAGGAGGCTGACTGAGGCAATCAATGACATGATTGGAGATACCTGTTGTATACTTGATGTTGATATGGAGCTTCTACATGTAGGTGGACCACTTTTTATGGTGGTCGTTCTGTAATTTCCCCTGTGTTTGTATGAACTGCAGAGGCTTGTGATCAATGTGTATGATCGTCTCTTTTTCCAGAATGTAATTTTTCCATTGAAGATAGGCTTGTACAATGGAATACATTTCCTTGTCATAGGTGGGGTATTTCTAGACAATATTTGGGTGAGAAAAAGAGATGATTTATATCATCGAATGCTTGTTGTTGCTCCTTCCCCCACACGAACTTGTCTCTACCACTGCCCTTGGTCACTTGGCTGAGGGCCCATGAAATATGGTACAATCCCAAAACAAACCGTCGGTAGAAGTTGGCTATTCCCAAGAAGATTTGAAGCTCGATTAGTGTAGTCTGGGCTGGCCAATCACGGATGACTTGGGTCTTAGCTGGATCAACATGTAACCCATGCTTATCAACAATGGCCCAAGTATTGGATCTTGTTCATGCCAAAAGATAATTTTTCCAAGTTGGCATATAACTTGTGTTGTTGCATAGTGCTCAAAACATGCTGAATATGTCCCATGTGCTCCTCCCACGTTCTGTTGAAGATGAGGATGTCATCTAAATATACCACCACATAGGAATTGGTGAAGGGTCTCAATACATCATCCATCAACCTCATGAAAGTGGCTGGTGCATTTGTTAAGCCAAAGGGAATGACTAGCCATTCAAAGAGACCTTATTTAGATTTGAAGGTTGTCTTCCATACACTAGTTAGTTCGATGGGAACCTAGTGGTAGCCATACTTTAGGTAAATATTGTTGAATAAATTCCCCCCCTTGAATTGGTCAAGAAGGTCATCAATCATGGGAATGGGGTACCAGTTCCTGAATGTGATTTTGTTTAAGGCTCTGTAATCAATGCAGATTCACCACGTCCCGTCCTTCTTATGCACTATTACAATTGGGCTTCTGCAAGGGGAGGAGATGGGTATGATGTGCCCCTTTTGAAGCAGATCTTGGATCTGTCACTTGATTTCATCATTTTCCATTAGTGAGGGATGATAGAGTGGTCCATTAGGTAGAGATGCATCGAGGGTCATATCAATTGGATGATTATGCTGCAAAGAAGGGCTTTGTGTAGAGGCCACAGATGTGGAGACGACATTCTTCTTACTGTGAGCATGGATCACAAAGAAGAAAAAATTCCCAGTCTGTGAGATGACCTTACTCCACTTATTAGCAAAGATTAAAGAAATAACAATAGGTGATGCTACCTCTAGTATCCTGTACAATTGTCTACCCAAAGTAATAATAACACTGTAGAGTCTAGACTCATACACACATCATGTTGCCACAAATATCGTTGTCCTAAAATAACATCACAAAATTCAAGGGGAGAAATATCACATAGTACCTCATCTTTGAAAGTCTTGATGTCGTAAGGAAGACAACATTTTTGGATGACACAAAGATCTCTTCCTTGGCGAAGCCAGCCGATGGTGTAGGGATGTGGGTGCGATGTCATTTTCATGTCCAACCACTTGATGACCTCTACTGAAATCAGGTTCTTCTGACTCCCTCTATCGACAATGAAATTAAGTGGAGGCCCCTTAACCCACATTTGTGAGTGAATGAGGCTTTCTCCTTCCTCTGGTTCTTCTGGTTCTCTTGGTCGGAATTTGGTGGTAGTGACAGTGGCACTAGGTTCAACATCGATAATCTACTTCCCTCCTTTAGGATTTGATTCGAAATCAGAATCAACCTCTGACTCGGAAGCCTTCATTTCGACAATGAGTGACTGCTTGGAGCGACATTCTTCGGTGTTCTACCAAGGGATTTTATGGTACTCACACCATTTTCTCGTGTCCTTCTTCATCTTCTCATTTCCCTTCTTGTGTTGTGGCTTGGACTGGTTGTCCTAAGGGTGGTCATCTCAACTTGGTCCCTTGTTGTGTGGGTTGGGGACTCATTTTCTATGCTTTAGTTGTGAGGGATTTGTAGATCCAACTCTCACCTTTTCTGCTTAAATTTTGTATCGATCTTGACCATGTATATATAAGCCATGCCCAATGAGGCGATGTCCAAAAACTCCATCTTTGTTTGAATGTATCTATGCAAACAACTATGGTATTTGAGCACCAGATGATGCTTAGAGTCTTTTATACGCAATTTGGTGCGCATGGTATGGAAAATATTGGTGAAATATGGTATTGTCTAGTCCCTTTCTTGACCTAGGGTGGTCCATCTAGTGTATTGGTCCTTGTAACTTCCAACAGTGTAGTACTATTCTTTGATGGCATCTCAGAAGGAATCCCATGTAGGGGCCACCAAAAACATTGCAGATTCCTCTACTACCCTTTGCTAAGAGTAAGTATCCCACAAGTCTTTAACATGGGGAATGAACTTGAGGAGTGCAAAAGTGATCTTTTCCCTATCATACAAATTATGGATCGAAAAATACCCTTCGAGCAGATTCAACCATTTATCTACAACATATGCATCTATCAGTCCTTCAAATAATGGAATATCAAAATTTACCTATACCTTGAAGGGGGTTTCATGGCCGCTTGATGAAGATGCTTCTCATGTGGGAAGTCGTCGAAGGATCTATGCGAATTTGTCCATCATTTTGTTCCTTTGTTGCGCGAGGGATTCCTCGAGCAACATTTTAATAGGATCTCCTGCTCCATCATATTTATTTTCATCTCCCATGGGTTTTTGTTGGGATCGACATGACCAATCTTGCAATGGATCGATTGGTTCGAGTCCCAACTTCTTGTACCCAGATCTTGTTGGGGACATGCACAAAGAAAAATAAATGAAGAATAGACCGCTCTAATACCACTAATATGGATTTAGGAGTGAAACGAACTGATTAATAGACTGAGTACAATAAACACTGATATATGAAGAATAACACAGATATCCAGGAATAATATCTTCTGTTGAATAATGAAATAGGTTGAAATTGTAAAACTGCAGAACTGAAAACACTTGCTCGAATGGTGGTAGTTATCTCTGAGAAGAGATGTGGCTGCTACATGCATCTATTGAGAATAATGGATTCCAATGAGGCTCTAGAGGCCTTCTTGATATTACTCATGAATAAAAAAACCTTATACATCCAAAAACCTAACCCTAGAAGGTGAAACACAAAAATCATGTGGGCCCCTATGGGTAAGTTGGTGTAAGTTGGTACCTCAACTTCCCAGGGTCATAGCGTTTTCATATGACCTCCTTTTTAGGAGTGTGATAGCCCATTGGAAAGGTATTTAAGATAGCTACACATTCCACTATAAAACTGTGACTCTGTCTATAGTTTGAATGTGGGGAACCAAAAAAAACAATGTTTAGGGCCCCAAAAAGGCCCTGGAAGTACAACAAGATGTGTTGACATGAAAATATACAAAACAATCTAGTTGGATTAGGCGTGAGGCCACCAATATCCATATGGAGGATGTGTGGGGCTTCATACAACCCCAAAAGTGTAGAACCCACAATTACAAAGAATTACATAAGAATGTGTTGAACGGAAAATGGACAAGAGGAGCCAATTGGAATAGGTGGGTGGCCACCAATATCCACCCGGATCATTTTTTGTGTTATTTTTATTTCCTTTATTTCTCTCTCTTTGAATCCTTTCATTCTTTTGATGTTCTACTCAAACAATCCTTGCTTCCCTATTTTCATTTGCAAGATCCATCTTCTTTTATTTCAATTCCATCATCTTTTGTTTCTTTTGTTTTTCCTACCCCAAGAGTGTGATGTAAACATCTAAAGTTAGTAATTGTGAAATCCTTAATTGAACAAAATATGATTATTATGTTCTTTCTTTCTCTATCACTTTCTCCCTTGGCATCCTTAGGAATTGTCCAAGTACCAATTTGATACTTTATTGAATATGAGCAGGATATGAGAGATATGATTCATCTTCATTGTGTTCTTGATATGGTTCTTCATTGCATACATTATGTTCTTCTACACCTCCAACATCCACATAATAATGGACAACTTCATTGTTCAAGTTTGTTGGCAATTAAGGAATGTTAAGGATTTATTCATTAGTGTTGGTAACAATATGTCTATTCTTATTCATCCTGGATTTTGTTAACCACTCAAGTTGTGGTACTTGTCTTAGAAATGCCAATTGATCATTTATGCTTTCCATTTCTTGAAAACATCCAATCATATTCAATTTAGCGGTGCCATTTTGAATATGTATCCAAAATATGTATGTGATTATTTTGATGAAACAACTTCCATATTCTCTTGAACCACTTCATCATCAAATTGAGTAGCACTAACATATTCATAATTATCACCTAATGGCTAGTAGTCTCCTTGAGAGAGGCTCAACACGTTTACAACAACATATGCATATT
Source organism: Picea glauca (assembly GCA_000966675.3). Lineage (NCBI taxonomy): Eukaryota > Viridiplantae > Streptophyta > Pinopsida > Pinales > Pinaceae > Picea > Picea glauca. The sequence continues at coordinate 802,637 of JZKD02S1008944.1, forward strand.
CCTTTCCATGTATATCAAAATATTGGCTACAAGCCACATCATTGAGAATATCATATTAATTTAGTGGTCAAATTCTAGTTCGTCTAAATCTAGCCCTGATATTTGAAACTATATAATCCCTTTTAAAATATTTACTAGCAAGTTCTGCTAATTCAAACCCTTTTACCTTTGTCCCTGGGTTCTTTTCCATCCATGATTCTCTTTCAAACCTAAATTAACTTTTAAAAGGCCCAAACATTCTGACATCAAGTGGTTGAAACCTATGATTAATGTGTGTTCATGAAATTTAACAAGTCAATTGCCATATTTTTTTCCTCCTCAATGGTTTGTAAAGTTATGTGGATTCCATGTCCCTTAAAAATAATTAAGTGTCTCTTTTCAGATGAGACACCACAATGTATAAATACAACAAGATGATAATCTAATTCATAAATAATTCTTTATTAATCCATGCATTGGGATGTGCAACCATGCATGCTCTTGGTTGGAAATTTACAATATAGTTCTTCAACTGAGACTTTCCCTTGAACATACACCGATCACATTTACAAATCACAAAATAGTTATCGAATCCTTGTTCTTAAGAAAAAAATTTGGCACATTCTTACTCCCTTTATTGGAAATTACTTGCATGGGCCACAATTCTTTCCATCCCATAAACCAGTCTCATCATAGTTCCATATACATTCTAGAGTATAGGAATGTTTCTCATATTCATTGGATCGAGTGTTATAGAACTTGGTCACAACCGCATAGTATAAATTCAAATCTCTATCTCTATCTAGGCCTTTTTTTGTTCGTAACATAATCTCTAGATGTTTTTTATTGAACCTTTCCCACCATCATTTCCTTAGAAATCCATATATGAATGGATTGTGTCTATAATAACATATTTGAGAAACATTCGAATTTAGTTGTATCAACTCCATATCATGGAATATTTCAACCATATCCTTACACTAACCACTTCCTCTTCCTCTTTTTCAATGAACATTGTAAGAGACCATTTCCTCTTTGTATGAGTGAGACCATTTAGCCAATAATACCATGATGTTGGTGCAACTCCATATTTTTTCACAACTACTCTTACTAAAGGTTCATTAACTTCAACATTATCAATTTCCTTCATCATATTGTCTTTTGTCTATCTTCTAATAGCACTGATATTGTTAGTTGAACTTGCACTTTGAAATGTAGTAGAGAGTGGAGAAAATCCTTCAACATCCTCCTCATTATAATCTTCAACATTTGTATTTAAATTATCTTCGAAAACACCTTGGTTTATCTCCTCATCTAATGTGGTGTGTTATAGTTGGGCATGGTTGGTGACTCAACTTCTTGCACTCCTTGTATGAGTAGCTATATTCCTTCTTTCCATCTCTACAGAAACTTGTATAAGAAGAACATATACATAAAAACAATACAAATAGTGGAAACCAGGTCATAGAGACACAAAATAGAAACAATGTAATAGAAGAAAATATAGTGTCAAACAAGAAAATAATAAATAAAATGTCAATATATGAATAGAAAAATAAAAATAATAGATACAAAGAATAGAAAGATACAAATAATATATACAATGCCAATATCTCAATTGAAGATAATCTATGAAGAAGTAATGACAATGATTTTTTGAATAGTTTGGAATTATGAAATGAAGAAATTGTGCATAGAAGGATTATAGATGCTTATTTATATCATTCTACTTTGAGTTTTGATTGGTAAATGGTAATTGGCATGGATTCCATAATTGAATTTTTGAATGTGTGTTTAGGATTGATTTGTTTATGATCCAATGTATGACAAATTTCCTTGGTTGATACTTGGTCACAACCTCATGGCATAAATTCAAATCTCTATCTCTATCTAGGCATTTTGTCGTTCATAACATTTAAATCTCTAGATGTTTTTTCTTGAATCTTTCCCACCATGATTTCCTTAGAAATCCATCTCTGAATGGATTTAGTCTATACAAACATATTTGAGAAATATTGGAATTTAGTTATATAAACTCCATCCCATGGCCCATTTCAACAATCTCCTTACACTAAATAACCAGTTCCTCTTCCTCTTGTTTAGTGAACATTGTAAGAGACCATTTCCTCTTTGTATGAGTGAGACCATTTAGCAAACAATACAGTGTTGTTGGTGCAATTCCATATTTTTTCACAACTAATATTATTAAATATTCATTGAATTCAACATCATCAAGTTCCTTCATCATATTCTCATTTGTATATCCTTTAATAACACCAATATTCTTATTTGAACTTGCACTTTGCAATGTAGTATATAATGGAGCAAGTCATTCAACATCCTCCTCATACTCTTCAACATTTGTATTTAAATTATCTTCGACAACATCTTGGTTTGTCTCCTCATATAATGTGATGTGTTATAGTTGGGCATGGTTAGTCACTCAAGGGTGTGTGCACAAAGTTGGTGGCTGAAAAGGTGGCAAGGGGGTCAGTAAGAACACATGCACATTCTCAGAAACGTGCATGCATTCCTAAACCTATAGGTTTGGAAGTGCTTGAACCTCCCCTCAGCTTGCCACATATGTTTAGTGGAAGGAATGTGTGTGCATTACTAAGAGCGCATGCATGTTCCTAAAAACACAATGGGTTCCTTTGCTAAACATTTTTTAAAGGTCCGTGAGTGCAATTAATCCTCATTTGCACAAATTACACTCACATTTTTACCCTCATTGAGAAAATATAGAGGAGCTAGAGATAAGTAGCAAGGTGAGGATATTTCCACTGAGTAATAGGTCCCATTCAAGAAAGGTATGTTTGATTTCTCTTATTTTTCTCTCAATTTAGGCATTTCCAATTTAGTCTTTTGCTGCCAAGAATCTAAATTAAAGAAATTTGTGATTTTCAATTTTAATTTAAAAAACAATCTAATTTACATGCCATGGCTTATTAAATTACATCCTATATAATAAAATGGAACCCAGAGACAATGTAAACCGCTCAGAAAAAAACCAAGGAGAGAAAAACCTCAACTCAGTACAATCACCCAATGTAAAGACTCAAATTGATGAGGGGTTGGTTATATTAACAACCCTTGAGGAACAATTAAGGGACACTACAGATCCTAGCAGAGTCTCCTTGGCCAATTATTTGGACGTCATTGCGAATTTCATTGCAGGTTCCCAAGGGAAATTGGCCTCTATTTATGATTATAGGGAAATAATGTATGAGTACTATAGCACTGGTTTAGATAGAAACCAAGTCAGAGACTTGGGCATTTCAAAACAAAAAATATTGTCTATTTTTAAGGATCTTAGAAATGGAAAAGATCTACCATTGACCAAGAAACACATCTCCATTGATTGGTGCATCCATCCCCAGATTAGTCAAAACTGGATGGGTAGATGGTATATGGTATTTGATAAACCTCTATGAAATAACATGGATGTGCCCTTATATTTTCTGAGAAAATTATGGGTGGAGTTTATTTTGGGTAAGAATGTCAACTACTTTGGCATGGGTGACTTCTAGGGAGTGGGTTGAGGGTATGGACAAGACCAGGAGCATGCAATGAGTGATCCCATGTTAGTTCCTTGTACCCCTAGGTGAAGGAATGACCCCCCTACCAATCATCCTCCTATTGCAGAGAGATTGCAACATGTACAACTAGTCATTTCATCATTGAATCATAGCCTAGTGCAACACGGTATATTTATTGCACTATCTTGGTAGGAGGTTCCTGTTAGTGACATTGACAAGGGGTTGGAGCTTCAACATGCACAACAAAGTACAATGAGGAGAGGGAACATGGAAATAGTATTCATCCATGTGAACCTCATAGATGCTCGAGCTATAGGAAGATATGATATGGGCCTATAGATCCCAATGGAAAACATAGCTTCATAGAAGAGGTTATTATATTAACCCTCTCTATGTTCTTCATCGTTATATATTTATTTTGTATTTTCTGTATTTATATCGATATTTTATTATATGTTGTTTTGAAGTTGTTACATTCGAGTATTGGATTCTCTCTTCCCATGGATGCGTCAGTTCCTAGCCCCACCACCAATGTAGCAGTAGAGGAAACCTGCTCATTGGGCACACCCCACACATAGGTATGTGTCACATTTGATAAATTCAGCATAGTCATTTTGTTTTTATGGCATCCTCAAAATTTTAATGATCTTGTGTTTCTACAGGGTTTGGGACTAGGCAATGTTAGGGAATGTACATTTGGGATGGATAAGTCACTTGCATCACATGTATCATGTGTAGCGTTAAATATCGTATAATTCTCAAATTTTTTGTGTTTATGTTTTTGAATTTTAATATCTAGTACTAATAGCTCAATATTATTAATATGTATGTAGGTTGCTGACATATTTTCTAGTTATAGTACTATTGCACTCCCTAGGAACCTAGGATTTTCTTCTGGGTTACCTTTCTCCATGCCTAGAGACTTGCAATCACTTGTACATCTTGTGGGGTCTATCATAGCCCACCCCCAACATATGTCTTATTGCACACATCCTCATTGGATTCACATGTAGGCCACCCATCCGCACCACCTCTTCCATCATATCCATCCACAGTGGATGAACCTATATACCACCCACCCCCACCACCATTTCCATCGACCCAATCCACCAAGGCTACTACAATAGAGGTTTCCTTGGATAAGGTTGTATAACCTAGTGCTCCATCTACCAACGAATCTCCATCAAGTCCCGAGATATTCACAACGAGATAATGTGTTGATAATTTTTTATGTATCATGAATTTGATTTTAGGCATGTCTGTTTAATTTTATTGACTTGATCCTTGTAACTGATGTAGGGTGACATCGAGGAGAGATTAGGGTCACGAAGGCAGGTAACACCCCCACGATTGACAATATCATATGTGGTGAGTTGTATTAGGTTAATTTACAAAGTATCATTTTGTATGTCTATTAATTGATTGAGGAAAAAAACTTATAAAAATGTTTTTTCTTTGTTTAGTCTCCAGAGAGTCGAATCACGCGTAGGCATAGAACCACTCGAGGTGATTCCTTGAGAAAGATAAGAAATATAGATTTCCATGGTGCTCCTAAGGGTTGAGAGGGTGGCAGTGGTCAATTATTGAACAACTACTGCAATTTGATGTCTAGGTCACCGTATGTATGTTTTTGTATGTTAGGGCACTTGTTGTCACTTTGTATATTGGGCATGAGGTGCCATTTTGTCAAACATGTACAATTTAGATGATTATATATATATATATATATATATATATATATATATATTTCTTGGAACATTTTTTATGAATCTCATTGTTTTTGCATTTTATGAGGATGAATATATGAATTTAAAAGTGTATGAATTTTATGTGTATTAATCGCTTGAATTTTTTATAAAGTAATTATAAATACTCGTGTCATGCATTAATGAATATATTATGGTGGAAAATATTGATAAGTGTTAAATCCATAAGCAATTAATGATTCTCAAGTAGCATTTATTTCTAATCAACCATGTATCTCTACATCATCGATAGATCATTCCTTCTGAATTATGTGCATGAATGTTGTGGATATCCATATTCTAACTCACGACCAACAATATGGACTACCTATTGAATTATCTCCATATAAATCCAATGACAATCCACCCTCAAATAGTGGTCACTTGAAAATATTGTGACCTAAAAAATGGCATATTACAATACTTTATTATAGAAATAAATGTTCTCATTTGTCTTCTACATATTTGTAAATCACTTAACAATCTTAGCTCAATGTTATGTTAAATTAACCTCCATAACTAGTACTAGAATTACTCAATTATGAAGATGACATAAGCTCAAGTTCAATTATGCAAGTACACAACATTTGGACAACCCAAACACTTTATATATATTTAGAATATAAAGTACATGCACCTACCAATATATTATCATGGGTTGTTGTAATTCGGGGTCTTCAAACCCTAGAGAGGGGAACCATAAGATAACATTATCCAATAGCTCATTCCATTAGATATCATCAACAAGCTATCATACACAATGGTAAGTACTTTTTGGAACCTACAATGTATCCCACAATTGTACAAGATCAACTCCCTCTATCTTCTCGATAACAAGCACATTAGGTAGAACTAGGGTTTTCAAATAATACAAAACCCTAACTTCTTCTCTTACCAGAGATACATGATAAAATTACTTATTTTCTCCTCTAGGTATAAGTCCTAGTATTCCTAGTCTCCTTAGGAAAAAACCTTGACCCTAGTCTTCCCTTGACATTCCTTTGAGAATCCTAGTTGTTAGTTTCTTAGTTGTTTCAATCCATAATTTGACCATTTTCTAGGGCACACACATTATTCCCTTATTTCTATGCATGACATATATAAATCATTTGATTTATTTGTAACCCTTCATAAATGCAAAAAATACTGGTCAATGATTCATTAATTCACTCACGTTTTTTAGGTTGTGTAGTGGGTATATGTAAATCTTGCTAAACCCGTCAATTATTAATAACATTTATTAAATATTCCATGATGTCCATCAAACTTATTTATTTTGATCAATACAATGAGAGAGTTCACATAGAAACTATATCTTAGAATGGGTATCATTTTCCACCTACAAATAAAGGTTTTGAGGTTACATTTCATGACACACCATAGAAAATAATGCTATGCTACCAAAATTCCTCTAGGGAGACTTGAAACCATTAATATTTTCCCTTCACCATATATGAGAGTTCATTTCATATTCCTACCCAATTTTTGGGTTAGAACAAATAAGGAGATAAAGGACCCTCCAAAACCCAATCCCACAAATGTGTTCATTACATCTATTTCCTTTCCATTCCATGCCTTGTCATTCCATGCCACACCTTGCCTTGCCTCCACTTTAAATGCCTTTCCATGCCATGCCATGTCATGCCTTTCCATGCCATACAATGCATTGCCTTGCCCTACTATGACTTTCCTTTCCATGCCATGCCATGTCATGACTTTCCTTTACATGGCGTGCTTGTTAGCACATTATTATTATTGTTCCAGGGTGCAGGTGACAACCATCAGTGCACAAAGCAGGTCAAGGCAATTCCAATGGTGATTTTTCCCTACACAGGTTCAATGTGGCGCTACCTCTAAACACAATTGGAAGGAATCCAAAGTTAGAGGATGGATAGAAGTTTGGCGAGGGCATCAAAAGTAGTTGGCGCATCCAGATATCACCTCTGCTCCAGAGTGATAGTCCTTGATCATATCGGGTCCACAACATGCATGGACGTTAAAATTTGGAGGGCGGGTTGGGATTGAAACCATGGTTTTGCAGAGAAGCGACGTGTCAGTCAGAGATGCATATCGGGTCCAAAAGAGGTGAAGAGTTAAACCACTTTTTGCAGCCCCGATATGTGCATGTGTGTATAACTCCCTATCCCAGGTAAACAAGTGGACGCTCCACAACTGTCCCACCACACTTCAATCCCAAGGAGGGATCAACCAACAAGCTAAGGTTGACTTCCACAACTACAATTCCCAATCCAATCGCGACAGGTAGTGTTTTGTGAGTTGTTCACCTCGTTGCACTCTAGACCCAACGAAGATTAAATGAGGTAGGGGATGGTAGCTGAAACCTCAACTCATCCCATAAATGGAAGGCTTGACAATTATGACCAAGGAGGCTGGACCGTCAACAAGGTAAAGTGGTGGTCGTCTTTCTGCAAGCACCTACTGAACCTGGTTACGTCTGACATAGGGAAACATGTTCAGTATGACAGAGGATGGTTCAGACACAAAGCTTTGAATGGAATTTCCAGATCACACTCTTGATGGAAATTTGTTCTGAGTATATATACTCATTTTTGATATTTTGTTAGGGTCGATGGTTGAGCTACGCTCCCAAATTGTAATGTTTTAATGAAGCTCTATTTCTTCTGGTTATGTATCTTTATTTGAGACTTCTTGTTTAATGTACGACAACTTCTTTCTGTCTCTTTGTAACAATTGTGTTAGAACACTTGGGCATGGATGATATAGTCGACGGTAGTTATGTTTTTTTGATGTAGGTTTGATCATAGTGACATCACGACTAGTTTTAATCAGTTTCTTGTGTTGTCTTTTCCCTCCAACATTGAATGACTTGGGCATGGATGATTCGGTTGGGTTGTTGTTATTGAATTGTGATGTGTTTGATTTCAGTTCAGTGATAATTTCATTCAGTTCCCGAAAAATCTGAACCAAGAGGATCTTGTCTTCTAATGTTTTCCTCCGTAGGCTGTTGGATGACCAATTGTCCATAACAGAACTTTTCACTCTTCTCAAGTTCTTCCCCCTGCTCACCTTTACTACAAATTACTGACTAAAGTTAGATCAAGACCTCATTTTCCTATGCACACTAGCCTAGTTTTCTGAGTTAAAGTGACATAATCCTGAGTCTTCATCTATTAGTGTTATAACCCTAATTTGCACCAGACATGCATACGTAGCAGTAGACCATCTTACTTACTATTTTTTCCAAGCCAATAATGAATAAGTATTTTAAAAAACCAATTTTTTGAATATGTACATGCCCTACACCACTATTTCCCACGTATGCATGCTAGTTGCACCACTACTACCCGCGTACGTATGCTAGTTGTACCATTACATCCTGCGTATACTCATAAAAGTTGAAAAAAATAAAAATTTGCAAGGGATTCGTTGAGATTATGGGGTATTGGGTGGTTTCCTAACCAATTGACCGCATATAGCCCATCACCCAACTGAATAACCATATTTTTGTCATTTAAAAAGAGGTGTTGGGGTCCCATTCCAAGGAGAAACATAGAAACAGTGAAACTCTTCCCATTTTTCTTTCCCCCATTACCCCAAGAATTTGCAGCCACATTGTGATTCTTGAGCCATAATTCCTTATTCTTGCCCTTTTCCCTCATCCATAAGCCTATTCCCATTCTCTAGAGAGAAGTGTGAGAGAATAAGGATATATGGAAGCATTCGGAGCTTGGTGAAGAGGAGCCCAAGACTAGGTTTGAGGAGCAGTCATCAATCTCATTTTGTAAGTGACTTTGTGAGATTAATATAAAGAAGTACTTTTGTCGTCCCGCCATATGATGTGTTCAATATTTATGTTTGATTTACATTTTTCTATGACATCTAACCCACTAATTCATATATAGAATGCATGTTCGTAGTTTCTTGTTTGTCTTTTGGTGAATGCAGGTTAGCCTTGGGAGGATATTTACATTCGAGAAACGATTGGGCGCAAAGGGATGGACACCGGACGTAGAGTTTAAGGTAGGAATATCGGATCCCTATACTTTGTATTTTATGCATGAATGTGGGGTGTTGTCAGGATAATTGTTAAAAGTAGGAGACTTTAGATGGTTAGCTCTTCCTTCACTTTAGAACCCTAGTGTAGTCCGTAGGGGGGTTTTCCCACTATAAAAGAATTGGCGACCATACTGGGGAGCCTATAAGGTTTTTTGGGGATCTTTTTGGGTGTTTTAATTGGTTTAATTACCTCTTTGAGTTCTCTGTAAGTTACTGTGTCTTTAAGGGATTCTGGTCTACTATACCAATATTCCCTGCATTGTTCTTTTGAATGTTGTTTTCTTTTTTTTAAGGAGTTGTAGAGGTGTACACGGCCTGCAAAAGTTCTGCTCACGTACATACACACCCTACCTTTGGACAACCCGTGTACATAATAGTTTTCTTAAGTGTCAGTAGTGTACCTGTGTCAGGAAGTCTTTTATTAAGGACAGGAAGTCATCCTCTCTTCTAATTGAAGTTTGACTTCTTATAGGTTTCTTGATTTATTCCTGGTCTCAGTAGTTACAGTCTTTGAGCCTAGATTTGACGTCGTTTTCTTTATCTTTTAATGATTGCTTGTGTTTTCGTTGAAAGTTTTTTTGATGAGTTTGTGAGTATTTCCTGCCTCATCCTTAGTGGTTTTTTCAGTGACTCCCTGCGATCCGCATTAGAACTTAAGTCAGTTTCTTGGGTCTTGTCTTGTCGTTGCTTTCCCTTTTTACTTTCTTTAGAAGAAAAGAAAATAATTCATTTTCAAGTTTCTTATTTTGGAGCATAAAATAAAAAAGTTTTCAGTTTCTCATTTGGTTAAGTAGTTAGGTTAGTTGTTTTTTTCAGGAAGAAGAGTTCTTTCTTAATTTATTTACTGAATACTTAGGACTTTAAGTAGCTCGCAGTCGAGTGAAATTCAGTTTTGAGTTTTTCTTTTAAACGATCTTAGAGAGAAAAGTTAGTTAGAAAAGTTGGTTAAAGAGTGTGTAATTTGCAAATCTTTGTTTGTTGAAAAATAAGTAATTTTGTTTCCATCTTTTGTTCTTCTCTTTCATTTCTTAAAAAACATCACCAGTTTCATTTCCATTCCTTTGACTTAATACAAACCACTTAAAATCAACACTTAATTAAAATTTATTAGACTTTTTTTTTGTAGGGTCCATTAACTAGATTAGGCTAGAGCCTTGATTTAGGTTGGAGAGGAAACTCTTCAAGGCTACAAAAAAAACATAGGAGTCTATGCTAGGGAGTGAAAAATTCTAGTAATGTGGAAACTATCCGAGACACCCCTATAAAACAGGGGCTAAACACGAGGTCACGTGAGGAAAGGTAGAAGAGATAACCCCTCTAAAGCTGGACCAATCGTAGTGGAGGGACACATATAGAGGACTTATCCATGGATTACATTCATCGCATTTTCCAAGGAGCTTCATGGGTCTCGAATATGATCAAGGCCCTCATTCATCTTCCAGAGAACTTTCTTTCGATACCCTCAATAGGTTTTAGGCTTGATACCCTTCTCATTGCGGTCCACCCAACTGTTGAATGTACCTGCTTGGTAGTTGTTCACGAGATGGAAACCTAGTTGAATTTACTTTAGGGACTTACACAGGTGATTGTGGGGGTATACCATGGTACCTAGGGCAGACATCATGCCATTCTATGCAAAGTATACCCAGAGGGTTCTTCCATATTCAAGTTGTACTTGCATCGGTAAGTTTCTTTAGTGTTGGCTGGGGTAACTATTCTTCCAACTAGTTGTAGTGGTTTGATTTCTTTATTTCTATGAACATTTCTAGTGCGTGTTTTGGTATTCAATGTTAGAAATACCTAGTGTTTCATTGATATTCTCCCACAATGGAAGATCAACAACTCCACTGGTCACGAAGGCTCTTTGGCTTGCCACCGGTTAACATGGATCCACTACCACTACCGCGAAGGCGAAGACTATACCAATAAGGGTCTTTTGAGGCCACCGGGCCATAGGAAAATGTACCCAAGCCAACTCCAAGAGGAGAACATTCGTTTTTGGAGGAACCGACTATTTCTGACCTTGGAGAAAAATATCTTGGTCCGTATAACCCTCTTATCACTGACTTGTCGGTGCCACTTTTGATACAAATTGGGTAACGCATCATTAGCACCAAATAGTCCTGCAAGCAACGATGGAAGAAAATGTTGCTACTTCATCAGGGAGTCCTCATAATCCCTCTACGACTGCCACAACTGGGGGTGTTCCACCTCCTAACTAACCTTCGTAGGTCCGGGCCACCATGGTGTCGAATGTCTCTACCTCAGGTAGTGGTCCGATTCTGTCCATGGTGGTGATCACTACATCATTTATGCAGAGTGCGACGGGCCCTCTGTTATCATATGAGATGCCCAACTTTGATACAAACTCAGTCCTCACCTACTCCACCCTTCATACCATGGGTCTGGGGGCAAGGATTTCAAATGCTCCTCTGCAAGGGTCCATGGGGGGCACCTCACCCCCCTATAACGATTTCACTTATGGCATGGGTCATATACCTCCATCGTCCCCTTCGCTTGGCGATACTTCTCAGCAACCTGCCTGGCTGAATATGAACTACATCGTTTTTCAGAGCAGGTAATCAAGGACCTTCTTCCAGTACCACATTGGTGGGTTCTTTTTCATTCTCTTTGTTCAACACATTTGGTAACAATTCATTCTCGTCAAATATTGTCTCGGCTAGGGGATTCCCTAGCTTTGGATCATAAAATCCTGAACAAGGTACTATTCCTGCACAGGGGGCACACACTTTTCAAGGACTGGGGGCAACCCCTTCCATGGTCAATGGAACCCCAGGCAAGGCTCAGGACCTATGCTCGTCAGATCGACATGGGGAAACCCTTTGCATAACCTCTGGAACACTACGTCGAGAGTAATCCCTTCTCAACCATCAATTCCCTACTACGAGAGTCATCCGATGACATCTCAACAATCGCAGCTTCCGAATGTCGGCCTAGTCCATAGTTTTTACTAGAACCCATGCCAACAACCTAAATTTTCCTGGTAACCTGGTGCTAGCCAAATCCCAGGCTCCTATCCTCCTGTAAATAATCAACAACCTAAGTTACCTTTTCTGACAACTTTGCATTTTCCAGACTTGTCAAGATTATTGAACAACCCAATCTGTCATGATCCACATTGGCCTGCTATGCCGACCAAGTTTCCCTTAGACATTCCAAAATTCGAAGGCAAGATTAATCAAGATCCAGGTGATCATGTGACTACCTTTCACTTATGGTGCTCATCCAACACTTTGAGAGATGACTCCATCTAGTTGCATCTGTTTCAACGCACTCTTATCGAGAGTGTTGCGAAATGGTACATCGAGCTCGATCGCTCAAGATACTGTACTTTTGGGGAATTGGCAATGGTTTTCTTAAATTATTTTCAATTACCTATGAGATATGATGCTGACACCGAACTGCTCGCCAAATTTGAGTAGACAAAGGCTGACCATATCTCTGATCACATATGAGAATGGTGGTGCCAAAAGAGTTTTATTAAAGTACCAGTTCCACCAGCATTCCTGCTGGAATGGTTCCTTAAGTATTTGGTACCCCATCTATCCAAGGACGTAGCAACATTGGGGGTGTTTTTGAAGGAAGAAGCGATAATGAGAGCTCAACATCTAGAGATGATTTACTCTCAGTTTGGTTTGCTTTACAAAGTTCTACTAGATGCACCATGGTCTATTCTTGATAAGACCAGACATAAGTTTGGACCACATGTTGACGAAATTGTCGGTTCATCATAAGCAAATCCCAGTGATCCGTTATCAAACCAATTACAACAATTGTCGATACAACATACAACAACCAGCCAAACCTCTAGTTCGGCTACTCCCCCTACTCATACATCAGATGTACACAACATGAAATTGATGAACCCAAAGGCCAACCAACAGGCTGAAGGGAAGAAAAAACAATGAAAGAAGGGTAAGGGGAATAAGAAACACACCAATAATGCTAGCGAGAGAAACACAGAGAGAAAGAAGTCAAAGTATACGTGAAACCTTTGCACGGAGGACCACCCGACTCGCTTGTGCCCTCAACTCATGTAGGCCCAAAAGTTATTGGCACGACAACAACCTACAGTGTTAAAGAACCCATTTCCTCATGGGAAAAATTTGACTCAAGCCTCTATGAACGTGGATGGGCGAAGTCAGGGACCCCCTTCATTGTCTAGCAATCCCTTGACTTTGAATGTCTATATGTTGAAAAGTGATGCTCATATAGCCACTAGGACACATGATTATGGAATGCCAAACACTTATGAGAAGGGTAAAGAGGCTGAGAATCCATCCGTTCCTCTCCAAATTGAGAGAACGATGGGAGAGACAATAGCACACATCCCAAAAGGGGCATTCAAAAAGGATTCACACAATCCAAACGTGAGGGCCACCCAAAATTACTCTGTGGTGGAGGATTTGTCACAAACCCCTTGCACAATGTCTTCTTTGGAGGTCCTCCAGAGCCACCCTTCACAAAGAAAGGCTCTTCTATCTTCCTTAGGATCTATTGAGACATGTAATCCGAGAACTATCTTGCTTGATATGATCGACCTAAAGCCTCATCTCCCATACCACGACACATTTCAGATAGTAGTGGCTCATCCCACAAAATCCTTTACTCAAAATATTTTCCACACGGTGGTTGATGAGGGTGCCTCGACATGCGTGATGTCGTTGGTATGTTGGAAATCCATAGGCCAACCCGTTCTATCTCCGTCACCTACTATTCTTACATATTTCGACAGTCATTTGTTCAGACCACATGGAATCATTGCTTCTTTTCCCATGCAGTTAGGAGGGAAGACCGTGTGCATCAAATTTGAAGTGGTCGATCACCTCTTGACTACAACCTCTTGTTAGGAAAGATTTGGACATATGACATGCATGTCATGGTTGCCACAGTTTTTCATCTCTTGATGTTTCCACACGCAGTCTGAATAGTGACCATTGATCAATTGTTTTTCTCCAGGCTTGGCCCTTCATTGGGGGCATCCATGGTCCTGATGATTGATAACCCACAACTCGACGTCGTCAACATAGGGGTTGGTTTGTGCCCACCTCTTATGGTTAATTTCGATTATCGACCTCCTTCTAGTGATGTCAAGATAATATCGACTGTCCTCGACCAGCCTAAGGCTGAAATATTTTCAGTGTCGTTGTTCTGTATGACTTACTTTAAATATCTGTGGATTCTTCCTTCCCCATCAGACATGATGGAAGGGATAGGGAACCATGGAATGTCCATGTCCTTTTCCATAGTAGAAGTTGTGTACTATATAGTCTAGCAAGCTTCAACCGACCCCCTTCCGACTCTTGCACCGGAGTTAGATCTAGTTCTCGAGCCTACCTGGGCTCAAGGTTCCCTTGCCACCGTCGATTCTTTAGAATTGATATTACCCTATGATGAGGTGATTCTAGAGGAATTGACTGGTCTGGATAGAACCTGGGATGATCTCCATCACATATCATATTTCCTCCGAGAGTTAGAAATAATAGAGGCAGGAGAATTTGTGTTGACAATGACTGGAGATAGGTCTTGTCCTATTAGTCCTTTGGCTACGTACATAGTTTATGCTAAGGGTAATATGGAAAACATCGCTAAAATGGTACCTATCAATATCTATAGAACCCTTGACATCATGGAGAATGTCTTCGTCGGAGCGGACTGCTCCCCCGAGGAGTTTCTAGGCATCGACCCACGAAGTGTCGAGCATGAAAAAGATTTCTTCTCTTTCAATATCCTTTAAAAATATGAAAGAAACATCCGGTGATACTGCATTTATGATTTTCGATCTCATCCGGATTAAATGAGAAAAGTAAATTCATGGATCTTCTTTTAATCCCTTTTCAGGCCCTCTAAACATGAAAATATTGTCGAGCGATCTTGTTGCGCTTCATGCTCGTCAAATTCAAATTTGAAGGGACGTCTGTCTGGTGGTAGTTTACCCCTTTTTCGGTCTGGATGGTCAATTGTATGAACAAAGGTATACTCTAGGAGCTTCAGTTCGCTAGAAGAGTATTCTCAGGTATAAGTTTAACCCTTTTTCGGTCCTAAGGGACTAAATTTACAAAAAAGGAACCCCCACGGAGTCCATAGTTAAGCACTTTTCAGACTCCTTAAAAGTGAAAAGATCGTCAAGTGACCTTGTTCTTTCACACTCGTTAATTGGTTCAGAAAAACATCTATTGGCATGAGTTTACCCCTTTTTTTGACTTGTAGATTAAGGAGAAAAAAGTTACACCTCGGGAGATTCATCTCGCTGGGAGAGTTCTTTTTAGTATAGTTTATACTTTTTCAGGCTAAGGAGACTAAATCTAGAAAAAGGCAGTGAGTCCATAGTTAAGCTCTTTTCAAACTCCTTAAAATTGAAAATATTATCGAATGATCTTGTCTGTGTCACACTCATTAAAATGGTTTTGAATAGACATCTTTTCGATGATAATTTATCCATTTTTCGAGTCGAATAGACTATCTTCGAAAAAGGTACCCCAATGGAGTCTTCTTTTATTCTTTTTCAGATTCTCTGAAAATGAAAAACCACCGAGATTACCTTCTCTAAGCTAGTAAAAAATACATTGAAGGGTGTTTCATCATGTCTTTCTAATCACAGTTTCATCTCTGTGTATTTGGCCTAATGCTAGTTCCACATGGCTCTTGACTGAACCTTTGATGCATTCCTTGTATGCAAGCCGTGTATCACTTTGCCTCTACGATCTGATACCTTGACCCATGGAGGAATTTTCCCCAAGTGTCCTTGTATTGCGCATGTATCCTTGCTATGATAATTAGTGTGTTCCTTGTTCTTGGAACTAGCATGCTTGCAACACTCATTAGTCCTTTGTAACATAACATTCTTTTATTCTTTTTCAAGCTTTCAAAATCTTGAAAAAGACAAAAAAATCAAATATACCCCAAAAAGAGGAAGGGAAAAGTATTTTCTTTTTATGGAAGCACAATGAGTGTCCCTTGGAAAAAGAACATCCTTTAATTTTTTGTCAAGAATTGGGATTTAATATGACCTTAGAAATTTGTTCTCATAACATAGAGTTGTGTCCTCCTCCGTTTGGTTATCCTTCCAAACATATGGAGAGTTTTCATTGCCTCCTGCATCAGGAACTTATGTCAATTTCATGCTTCTCGAGTCTCATCATCATTCATGGTATTGTCCAAGGGAAGTTTTACCTAACTTGAGTTATCCCTTCTACAGTTTGTCTCTTGACCTCATGCCCGACCATCCCAAAATTCCAATCATTTCCTTGTTTAAAATCAATGAAGTTCTCTGCCTGATCATCGAGGTTCTCTTGTATTTTCCCCGATGAGTCATTGAAGACCTCTAGGTAGTGAAGTTGTACACTCACATTAGACTCCTACCTGAGCTGTGAAGATATTGAAGTTTTTGCTCGAGCTCTGAAGAACTCTTCTCTAGCCATCAGGTATTGTTGGCTTCTTGAAGATGGATACTATACATGTATATATTTGATTTTGAGATGTAGATCCATTGTGTATTTCTCACGGCTACACTTTATATAGTTATATGACATAGATATGCATTGTATTTGATTGGAAGCCATGATTTATTTCATCCTGAGCATGGGTATGCTTGCCTCGGTGAGACAATTGTTATTTTGCAGATGGCACCTCCCAAACTCTGGTCATGGGCTCACTTGCTTCGTACATTGGTAAATATTTGTAATGTATTTCAGTCATTAGATGCTATTCTAACCTCACACATTAGGGGGCATCTGTTACAACCCTGATTTGCACTAGACATGCATACCTAGCAGCAGGCCATCTTACTTACTATTTTTCGAAGCCAATACCGAATAGATCTTCTTAAAAACCAAATTTTTGAAGATGTACGCAACCTGCACCACTACTTCCCATGTATGTACGTCAGTTTCACCACTATTGACTGCATACGTATGCTAGTTACACCATTATAGGCTGTGTATACTCATAAAAGTTGCAAAAAATAAAAAGTTGCAAGGCATTCATTGAGATTGCGAGCTATTGGGTGGTTTCCTAACCAATTGACTGCCTATAGCCCATCACCCAACCAAATAACCATTTTTTTTTCATATAGAAAGAGGTTTTGGGGTCCTATTCTAAGGAGAAACATAGCAACAATGAAACTCTACCCATTTTTCTTTCCCCCTTGCCCCAAGAAGTTTTAGCCACCTTATGAGTCTTAAGCCAAAATTCCTTATTCTTACCCTTTTTCCTCATCCATAAGCCTATTCCCATTCTCTAGAGAGAAGTGTGAGGGAAGAAGGATACGTGGAAGCAGTTGGAGCTTGGTGAAGAGGAGCCCAGGACCAGGTTCGAGGAGCATTCATCGATCTCATTTTGTAAGTGACTTTGTGAGATTAATATAAAGAAGTAATTTTGTCATCCTGCCATATGATGTGTTCAATATTTATGTTTGATTTACATTTTGTTATGAAATCTAACCCACTAATTCATATATAGAATGCATGTTTATATTGTTTTTCTTTTGGTGAATGTAGGTCAGCCTTGGGAGGAGATTTGCAATCAAGAAACGACCGGGCGCAAAGGGATTGAAACCAGAAGCGAAGTTTAAGGTAGGACTACAAGATCCCTATACTTTTTATTTTATGCATGAATGTGGAGTGTTGTTGGGATAGTTGTTAAAAGTAGGAGACTTTAGATGGTTAGCTCTTCCTGCACTTTAAAACCGTAGTGTAGACCGTAAGGGGGTTTTCCCAATATAGAAATTAGATCCCTTTTAAATTTATTCATTGTGACATAAAGCTGATGGGTACTAGGCTTACCTCTGCTGCATTCCAGAGGTGACTTCTAGTGCTAACATTTCTGGCACCATTGCCAGGGAAGAATTGAAGATTTTCCCTGGGATTGAATGACAAAAAGATTATGATTATGAAGGTGCATCATATATTAGAACTATTGAATATTGCAACCTGCACCTGGTGACTCCATTGAGGTGACCCCATTGTTTCATTTGTGGCTTCCAGAGGCAGACACATGAGGTCTACTGCACAACTGCCTCTAGAGACATCTGAAGCTGACACGGAGAAAATTATCAGAAGAAGAAAGACCCTTAAAGAAGGTAATCCAACTGCCGAACCAGGTATTTCTAATGATTTTCACCATCCTCCTATAACAACTCCAATAGTTGTTTCCCATTTCCCTATTACACCAAATGTTGGAGTTTCTAGAAGTATAAATTTTGGGAATTTTCCTACTGATTTCCCATCTCCTAGTTTCATTACTCCTCCTCCTGTTAAAGTTATTGCTTTTACAAAAAATGAAACCTTTGTTCCCTCAAGCTCTGAGGCCTTTGTCTCAAACACTCAGTTGTTTCCTCCTTTTCCCAGAAGCACACCTCCAATCTTCCCTTCTCAAACTCCATCCCCACCTATTTCTTCTATATTTCACATCTCGATGGCAGGTGTTAATCCCCCTAGAAATAGAATAGATGCTATAGTAGCTACTAGATATGCCCCTCTTATTCTGCTTCATCCTCTTAATGCCCTACCAACTAGTGGCTACCTTAAGAAACTGCCTAAGTTTACGGGGGAGGGAGATATAATTGTAGAAGAGAACCGTGCATCTTTCTATAGTTATGTTGATAACTATGTTATAGTATACGAAGATGTATGGATGAGGATTTTTGTCCACAATCTTGATGGATAAGCTAGAAAGTGGTTTAGGGCCCTCGCTCCTGGATCCATTGTTGGGATTGAAGATTTAAATGATGTCTTATTGAGATAATGGGGGGATAAAAAGGACTTCATGTATTATATCACATAGTTTGGATCCCTAAAGAGAGAAGTGGGAGAGTCTGTCTATGAATTTTCCAAAATATTCAACAAAATGCACAATAAGATCCCTGCTGAGATAAAGCCTATAGAGGCCTCTTCCAAAATTACCTATGTTAGTTCTTTTAGCCCTGACTTTTGCCTCCTGTTAAGAGAGAGAAGAGCTAACTCCTTGGCTCATATGCAAGTTGCATACTTGGAAGTAGAGTCTAACGTATTGGGAATTGATCGAATCAGGAA
>JZKD02S1008944.1:822105-834713 GCA_000966675.3 Picea glauca
CACTTTCAGCTAGAATGGAAAGATTGGAATTGGAAGGGAAGTATACATACATAAATCCTCAAAATGTTGATAACAAAGGAAACTTTAGGAGGCCAAATAACAATGTTCCTCATATTATGAAAAGAGAACCCTAGAACAGAGATAGGGATGATCAGAAAATCCAAACCCCTATTCAAAACAACCTTTTTGCATATGACCGTGGGGAGGAAGAAGACCTTGACCCATAAATCCATTGTCTTGAAGATGCATCTCCTTCTCCTCACTTAACTCAATCGACATACGAGGAGTCTCTCATGGAAATCCAATTAAACGAGCCGAGAAAGGGTGATAGGGCTAGTGACAACCCAAATAGATACAAACTCAGGTCCAAAAAGAAAGGATCAAAGCCTGATGTTCCTGGTCGACCTATGAGAGACAAAATGTCTATCGAAGATGTAGCAAGAAGCAACAAGGAAATAAAAACATAGAAACCCCCACCAGTAGCCAAAGGTCTTGTCCCATAGGTAAAATAAACTCTGAACCCCCCTCCTATTTTAACTTTGAGCATGAAATTTAGAAGATTAGGATTCATGTCCCCCTTTCAGAGCTATTCAAGCATGAAGGTTTTAAGAAATCCCTATTTAAACTGTTGTTTCCTGAACCCTTGAATCATCCCTCGGACTCAATAAATTTGCACGATGAAAATCCAGGAATCATCTTAGGTCCCATGGTAGAATATAGAGATGATTCATCCCCTCCCTTCTACACATCACTGAACATACATGATAAGGTCTTGCAAAATTTTCTAATGGATTTAGGGGTGTCTCATAATCTCATGCCCAAAACTGTCATCGAAGAACTAGGACTTGAAATCACAAAATCATACCATGACTTGTATTCCTTTGATTCCAGGAAAGTGCAATATCTTGGAATCATCAAAGATCTGGTTGTGACCTTCTTCCAATTTCCCATGAAAAGTGTGGTCATGGATATTGTGGTAGCTGATGTTCCTCCCAAGTTCAGCATGCTATTGTCAAGATCTTGGATAAAAAAACTCGGGGGAACCTTGCAAATGGACCTCACATATGATAATATTCCTGTGTTTGGGGTGGGGGCATAGAAGACTGTACAAAGAAGCTCAGTTAGCTTATATTATTAGTGACGAAGTTGACCCCACAAACCATCCTATTTTTCCACTTGATACTGATTTGGGATCCATCTTATTGCAACTCACTGATACCCTTGAGCCTCCTCTTGAAATTAGAAAACAAACCATTAATCTCTCTAAATATTTCCCTTCAATTAACTCTATCTGGAAAATGTTCTTTGATGGAGCCTCTTCTAGAGAAGGTGTTGGTTCCAGTGTGTTCTTTGTTTCTCCTGTTCAAGAAATTATATCTCTGTCATACAAGTTAGAATTTAAAGTTACCAATAATGTGGCGAAATATAAAATTCTTGTCTTGGGTTTGAGGGCTACAAAAGATATGGGAATCAAAGAGATAGCGGTGTTTGGGGATGCTGAGTTAATTGTCCATCAGATTAGAAATATTTATTAGGCCAAACTCTTGAGGCTGAGAAGTTACAGAAATGATGTATGGGATCTAGTTGGCAGTTTTTTCTTGGCTTTTAACATTTCATTTGTTCCAAGAGAAGAATATGTCGTGGCTGATTCTTTGGTTGTTTCAGCAAGAATGTTTAGATTTCCCCTTCCACCCAAACTCAGGTATGATGTAGAATTGAAATATAGACCCTCTATACCTGATAATGTCAAGAATTGGAAAGTGTTTAAGGATGATCTTAAGATCAAAAGATTTCTGGAGACCATTGATGATTTTTCTGCATTACACATTGATCAAGATCTTGAGGCTAAAATAAATCCTCATGCTTATGTTTTTCTGAACAAAATTGCTAATCATCATATCGTTCAGTTTCCCAACAATCACATCCCAAAGGGACTAGTTCCTTTGGAAAGATTATTTGACGTAAATGACGTGGTAGTAAAGGGAAAATTTTCAAATGAGGATGTTGATGTAGATGAGTGCAATATTGGTACAGAGGAGGATCTGAAGTTTGTCAAGTTGTCCAACAACTTGTCAAGGGAGCAAAGAGCCAAGCATACCGAGTTATTAAGAGAATTTTCCGATGTGTTTTCCTGGACCTATGAAGGCCTCAAAACATACGACATGAGTGTCATTGAACACAAGATCCCATTGGGAGAGGAGGCCAAACCATTTAGGTAGAAATTGAGACCGATAAATGCTATGCTACTGTCTATCATGGAGAAAGAGGTGAAGAAGTTGTTGGATTCCCATATCATCATGCCTTTGAGGTATTCAAAGTGGGTGGAAAATTTAGTCCAGGTGAAAATCAAACTTTGTGTCGATTTCAAAAACTTGAACAAAATCTCAAGGAAGGACAATTACCCCCTGTCGAAGATGGAACACATATTGTAGAGGGTGACTGATGTATCAAGGATATCCATGATTGATGGTTTTTCTGTCTACAATCGGATCTCAGTCCTACCTAAGGATAGAGAAAAACATCCTTCACCACTCCTTGGGGTACTTTCATGTACGCTAATATGCCCTTTGGATTGATGAATGTAGGGGAAACTTTTCAACGAGCTATGGACATCCCCTTCATTGGAGAAAAGGATAAATTTGTGGTCATCTACCTGGATGAAATTACAATATTCTTTAGATCTAATAAAGAGCATTGTTTTCATTTGAGAAAAGTCCTCTTGAAATGCAGAAAATTCGGTCTCTCCCTGAATCCTAAAACATCTCTATTTGCCATGAAGGAGGGAAAATTTTTGGGGCACATAGTATCAGCGGAGGGGGCCAGGATTGATTCAAGCAAAGTAGAAGCTATTTAAACCTTGTCAC
Organism: Picea glauca; assembly: GCA_000966675.3. Classification (NCBI taxonomy): domain Eukaryota; kingdom Viridiplantae; phylum Streptophyta; class Pinopsida; order Pinales; family Pinaceae; genus Picea; species Picea glauca. The sequence continues at coordinate 824,970 of JZKD02S1008944.1, forward strand.
TTCCTAGATCTAAGAAGGAATTCTAGTCTTTCCTGGGAAAAAATAATTTTCAGAGAAGGTCTGTTTCAAATTTTGTTGAATTGATAAAACATATTACAACCATGCTCAGGAAGGGGAATGAAGTAAAATGGAATGTTGAGTCCAAGAATTCTTTTTTCCAAATCAAGAAGGCACTAAATGAGGCACTTGTGCTTATCAGTCCGGATTACTCCAAAGATTTTCTGGTTTTCTGCTTTGCCTCTTTTTACACTGTAGCAGTTGTTTTATTGCAGAAGAACGTTGATGGGTTGGAGAAGCCTATTTCATTTTTTAGAAGAACATTGAGAGATGTTGAGGTAAAATATAACATCATGGAGAAATAGGCCTATTCTCTGGTGAAATCCATCAAATCTTTCAGAATCTATTTCCTCCATTCAAAGGTTGTTTCATATGTTCCTTCAACTTCTATGAAGGACATTCTCATTCAGCCTGACATAGATGGAAGAAGGAGCAAGTGGATTGCCAAAATCCTTGAATTCAATCTGGAAATAAATCCCACCAAACCAATTAAAGGCCAAGGTTTAGCCAATATGTTGGTTGAATCCAATTGTATGGATTTGCGGTTTAACTTCACCAACACCTTCTCAAAAGATTAACAGGCTGAGTTGTCTCATACAGACCCACAAGTCAACCCTCCATTAGCAGGATGTACCTGGTACAAAGACATCATATTCTTTCTGCAGGAGCTACGACATCCAGATGGCATGGGAAAAGGAAAGGCAAGAGATCTTAAGCTCAAATAAATTAAATATTGCCTTATTGACCAGGTTTTGTATTGGAAAGACCCTCTGGGAGTGATTTTGATATGTTTGGACCCACAAGAGGCCCAAACAATTATGTTTGATTTTCATGACAGCTTATGTGGGGGACATCACTTCTGGAGAGCCATAGCATATAAAATTCTCAGGGATGGGTATTTTTGGTCTTCTTTATTCACTAATGTCTGTGCAAAAAATAGGGCTTGTGTTAAATGTCAAAAATTTTCCGGGAAGCAACAACTCAAGCCTCTACCATTGAATCTTGTGGTAGCTTCAGGACCCTTTTAATAGTGGGGTCTTGAATTCATTGGGGAAATTCATCCTGCTTCAAGCAGTCAGCATAGATAGATTTTGACTGCAACTGATTACTTCAACAAATGGATAGAAGCCATCCCCACAATGAGTGTTTCTCACAAAGTAATAATTGGTGTTATTGAAGATATTATGGCAAGGTTTGGTTTTCTGAACAAAATCATCACTGATAATGTTGTGTGCTTCAAAGCTGAACCATTGATCAAGTTTTGAGATCAATTCAGAATTGGATTGATTCATTCTACCCCCTATTACCCCCAAGGGAATGGGCTGGCAGAGTCCTCTAACAAAAGCCTTATAACTATTATCAAAAGACTGTTAGAGGAAAACAAGAAAACATGGGATTCAAAGCTCAAATTCTCTCAATGGTCTGATAGAGTGACAAAAAAGAGGTCCCTAGGTGTCTCTCCTTTTCATCTTGTGTAAGGGACCGAAGCAATTTTTCCTTCTCATCTCACCTTGTCGATGGCGAAGTTATTTCAAGACTACCAGGATGATCCTGATGACATGATCAAGAGGATACATCAATTGGTAGAAGTGAAACATACAAGAGAGCATATGAAAGACAATGAACATGACCGTCAGTAGAGGATCAAGAATATTTTCGACATGAAAGTTAGAAAGGAAGATTTCCATCTAGGAGATCTAGTGCTAAAATTGGATGCACCCAAGCATGACAGGGGCAAGCATGGTAAATTTGAAGCCCTATGGATCAAAAATTTCAAAATGTTTGAGATATGTCAAAATAACACTTCCAAATTGCATAATTTGGAGGGAAATGAAGTTTTTGGTGGCCCTATGAATGGGAATTTTCTAAAAAAGTTCTTCATTTGAGCCATGAGTGGCTCCCATGTCTTTGTAAATATTGTTTTTTTTTTTCTCTTTCCACTTTCATAAGTGACTCCATAACCCAACTAAGGCACTAAATCTTCTAAATTTCTTAGAGCCTTGTAGGGAGGAATCTATCCCCCATGGAGCCTAATGTTAGCACATTATTATTATTGTTCCAGGGCACAGGTGACAACCATCAGTGCACAAAGAAGGTAAAGTAAATTCCAATGGTGATTTTCCCCTACCCAGTTTCAGTGTGGAATTACCTCTAAACACAATGGGAAGGAGTCCAAGTTAGCGGATGGATAGAATTTTGGCAAGGGAATCAAAAGTAGCTGACATGCCTAGATCTCACCTCCCCTCCAGATAGATGGTTGTTGATCATATCGGAGCTGCAAAATGTGCAGACGTTAAAATCCGAAGGGCGGGATGGGATTGAAACGATAATTTTGCGGAGAAGCGACGTGTCAGTAGGAAAATAATATCAGGCCCAAAAGAGGTGAAGAGTCAAACCACTTTTTGCAGCCTCGATATGTGCATATGGGTATAACACCCTATCTCGAGTCAACAAGTGGCCACTCCACAACTATCCTGCCGCACTTCAATCCCAAGGAGGGATCAACCAATGAGCTAAGGTTGAATTCCACAACCACAACACCCAATCCAATCGCGATAGGTGGTATTTTGTGAGTCGTTCTCCTCATTGCGCTCTAGACCCGACAAATATTAAATGAGGTAGGGGTTGGTAGCTTAAACCTCAACTCAACCCATAAATGGAAGGCTCGATAGTTATGACCAAGGAGGCCAAATTGTCAACGAGGTACAATGGTGGTCATCTTTCTACATGTGCCTACTGAACCTGGTTATGTATGACAGAGGGAAACACATTCAGTATGACAGAGGATGGTTCAAACACAAAGATTTGAATGTAATTTCTAGATCACACTCTTGATGGCAAGTTGTTCTTAGTATATATAGTCAGTTTTGATATTTTTTAGGGTCGATGGTTGAGCTACGCTCCCAACTTGTAATTTTTTAATGAAGCTTTGGTTCTTCTAGTTATGTATCTGTATTTGAGACTTCTTGTTTAATGTTAGTCAGCTTCTTTCCATCTCTCTATAACAATTGTGTTAGAACACTTGGGCATGGATGATCCAATCAAGGGTAGTTATGTTTTTATGATGTAGGTTTGATCACAATGACATCACGACCAATTTTAATCAGTTTCTTGTGTTGTCTTTTCCCTCCAACACTAAATGTATTTGGCATGGATGATCTAGTTGGGTTGTTATTATTGAATTGTGATGTATGTTTGATTTCAGTTCAGTGATAATTTCATTCAGTTCCCCAAAACTCTGAACCAAGAGGATATTGTCTTCTGAGTTTTTCCTCCATAGTTTGTTGGAAGATCGGATGTCCATAGTAGACCTTTTCACTCTTCTCAATTTCTTCCCCCTACTCACCTTTACTACAACTTACTGACTGAAGTTAGATCAAGACCTCATTTTCTTGTGCACACCAGCCCAGTGTTCTGAGTTAAAGCGATATAATCCCAAGTCTATGTCCATTAGACCCCCTTTAAATGTATTCATTGTGACATAAAACTGATGGGTACTAGGCTTACCTTTGCTTCAATCCAAAGGTGACTTCTAGTGCTAACAATGCCTTTCCATATCATACCCTTCCTTGCCTTGCCATTCCATGCCATGACTTACCATGTCATACCCTTCCTTGCCTTGCCATGCCATGCCATTCCATCCCATGCCTTGCCTTCTCATGCCTTGTCTTTCCATGCCATGCCATGCCATGGATTTCCATGCCTTCCCTTGTCATGTCATACCTTTCCTTGCCATGCCATTCCATGGCATGCCATGCCTTGCATTTCCATGCCATGTCATGCCTTGCCTTTCCATGCTTTTCCTTTCCATGGCATTCCATGCCATGCCATGGATTTCAATTCCTTTCCATGCGATGCCATGCCTTGGCTTTATTTAACTTGCCATACCATGCCATGCCTTGCCTTTCCTTTCCATGCCATGCCATTCCTTGGCTTTCCAAGTCATGCCTTGTATTGCATTTCCTTTCCATTCCATGGCCTTGCCTTGCATTTCCATTGCCATTACATTATCATTTCCATGCCATTGCCATTGTTTGTAAAACTATAGTTGTTTTCATCATTAGAGAGAATTTGTTATCAAGTTAATTTATTAAAACAAATAATGGAATTCATGTATCATACCTTATTTTTTTCCTAAAAAAAATAATGCTTGTACTAAATGAACAAATTCAATGCATAAAAATTACAATCAAAGAATCCATTAAGCATGTAATTCTACAACTTGTTATCCCATCTATTTTAAATAAAAATACTTGCATGAGAATTCCAATGTCATAACATAATCTCTCTTTATTAATATATCTAAGGTATTTTCATAGTTGTGAAACAAGGATTATCATACTTAATATGATTTACCTAGACCTATACCTAGATTGAGGCCTAGACCTTTCCTTTCCTTTCCATATCTAGATTTTTTTAGCCTTGTCATGTCATTCCTTGCCTTGTCTTTCCTTTCCTTGCTTTTCCTTTCCTTCCATTTCCATACCTAGACCTAGACCTATACTAAGACATTTCCTTATCATGCCTTACCATGTCCCTGAATGGCTTGAGGAGGAGAGTTGTAACTCGTGATAAAACTCAAACTGAGACTCTGATGGATGAACCACCGATTGCATTGGATTTGAGGCACTAGGTTTTAGCTAATGGGGCCCATCCATTGTCATTCTGTTGATAGGAAAACCTTTTATTGTAGTATCTACAACACTAGGGTTTTTCTCAATGAGGCATAGTGCAATTTATGAATGAGAGGTCGATTTTAAAGAACACTATGCTGGGAAATTATGGGCAGTGTAGTCATGTGGGCATTGGAAAAATAAACATGCGATAACTTAGGAAAATCCATTATGCTTCTTGGTTTGGATTTTATGCCACTAGACCAAATTATCGATATGTCCCTAAATGGATTGAGGAGGTGAGTGGAAACTTTGCAATAAAACTAAAAAGAGGACTCAGACAAATGAACTTTAGGTTTCATTGGATCTAGGGAATTGGGATTTATCTATTGGGGCCCATCCATCGTCATTCCATTGACCATAAAATTATTTGTTGGAGGGTCTCTGACACTAGGGTTTTTCTTAATTAGGCATAGTGAAATTTTTGAAAGAGAGTTCGATTATCAAGAACACTGTGCCAGGAAATTGTGGGTAGTATAATCACGTGGGACTTGAAAAAACAGACATGCAAGAGCTTACAGAACTTCATTATGATTCTCGGTTTGGATTTTATACCCCTGGACCAAATTGTCGACATGTCCCTGAATGGATTGAGGAGGGGAGTTGCAACTCGTGATAAAACTCAAACCAGGACTCGAATGGATGAATTTTTGGTTGCATTGGATCTAGGGCACCAGGTTTCATCTAGTGGGGACCTTTCGTTTTCCTTCCATTGATCGAAATTGTTTTTTTGGAGGATCTTCGAGACTAGGGTTTTACTCAATGAGGCATAGTGCAATTTCTGAATGAGAGGTCGACTTTCAATAACACTATGTTGGGTCATTGTGGGTAGTAAAATGAATTCCATGGAAAGGAAAGGCATGACACGTGAAGGCAAGGAATATCATGGAAATTAAAGGCATGACATGGCATGGAAAGGAAAGGCAAGGCATGGCATGGCATGGAATAGCAAGGAAAGGAATGTCATGGAAAGGAAAGGAAATGCAAGGCATGGAAATACATGCCATGGAAAGGAAAGGAAAGGCATGGCATGGCATGGCATGGAAACTGAAGGAAAGGCAAGTCATGAAAATGAAATTCATGTCAAGGTAAGGCATGGCATGGCATGAGATGTCAAGGAAAGGCATGGCATGGCAAGACAAGGAATGGAAAGGAAAGACATGGAAAGGAAAGTCAAGCCATGGAATGGGATGGAAAGACATGGCATGGTAACGAAAGGCATGGTGTGACATGGCACATAACATGAAGGAAAGGAAAATCATGGGAAGGAAAGGCATGACATGTCATGGAAAGGAAAGGCATGGAATGACATGGTATGGAAAGGCAAGGCATGGCATGGAAAGGAAATGAAATGAAAGGCATGGCAAGACATGTCATGAAAAGGAAAGGCAAGGCATGGAATGGCATGACATGGAAAGTGAAGGCAAGGAAAGGAATGGAAAGAAAAGGCATGGCATGGCATGGCATGGCATGTGAAGGAAAGGAAAGGCATGCCAAGAAAAGGCATGGCATGACATGGAATGGAAAGGTAAGACATGACAAGGAAAGGCAAGTCATGGTTACATGGAAAGGCATGGAATGTCATGACATGGAAAGGCATGTCATGGCTAGGAAATACATGTCATGGGATGGCAAGAAAATGCATGGCATGGAATGGCATGTCAAGGAATGGCATGGAAAGGAAATGCATGGCATGGCATGGAACATGAAGGAAAGGAATTTCATGGCATGGAATGACAAGGAAATGAATTACATTGAATGTCATGGAATGTCATGGAAAGGCAAGGAAAGGAATGGAATGACATACATGTGAAGGCAAGGAAAGCCATGGAAAGGAAAGGCATGGCATGGAATGGCATGACAAGGCAAGGCATGGCAAGGAAAGGCAAGGCATGCCACATAATGGCAAGGAAATACAAGGTATGGGATGAGAAGGAAAGACATGACATGTCATGGCATGGAATGTGAAGGATGTTGGAATATTGTGCTTGTTTACCATAGAAGATGCTACACTATTGTCACCCAACCATAGGCACAAAGCCACCCCCAAGAAACTTAATATTTGCTAGATAGAATGATTCCAAGAAGCCACACTAGAACCAATAGATAAACCAAGAGATCACACCTTTTCCAAGGTAGCATATAAGTAAGAGTACCAAAAAGGATGAGAAAGAGTGTGTTGCACCACTGCAGCTATTGTTGCTCCTCTTCCAGACTTTTACTTCTACTGCACTTCTAAGATATGTGTACTAATCTAGCCAAGTGAACAAGCGTCTCTTCAAGAAGGGGCCAACCTGTCCTTTTCTTCATATAATACTTCAATATTACTTATTCTGCTGAGTCGTCTTGTCTTCCAAGGTTTTCACACATATGTTTAGGTTTTCTCTTGCTTCTAGAATATGTGTTTCTAGTCAAAGGTTTATCCTTGGAGGTTAATAGCTGTCGTACCTACCAAAACATCAACACTCCCTCTTAGCTAGGGAGGTATTTAACCATGATGTTCCCTTCTGGTCTTCATAGCCTTTCTCTCTATGCCATGATCCTCTCATCATGGTTACACACACCATGCTATTGGTAGCATCATTATGTCACACATGGATATACCCATGTGGACCTTTCAATATCGTCTAGGGGCCACAACCCTCTAGAGAATACTAGAGCTACACCTTGTAGTGTGTGTCACCATCATCATCATGGGCTACACCCATATGACATGCTCACCCATGGATACACCCATGTCGTGAGTAGCATCATTACTATCGTCATTATTGTTACACATCAAAATCACTCAACTGGATAAGTGTCACATATTCCTCTCAATTGTCATAAGTGTCACAACTTACTTACAACTTTCGCAAGTGTCGCAAGTTGGTTACAAGTGTCAAAAATGTTGTTGAATCATACTGCCATGATGATGACACTAAGGAGGCACTTAAAACATCTTATGTACTTCGTTTGAAGAAGGAGAACTGGTTCATTGGAGTCAAACAACTCTTAACACGTGAAAAGGGCTTCCAATCAAGAGTTTGGAGGGTGAACGCTCCCCTGAAACAACCTTAGGAGCACTGGCGCTCCCCCATAAGGCCTCAGGGAGCGTTATAACGCTTCCTTACCCCTCTACAGGAGCACTGCCCACTTTTGAAGTGTTGGCGCTCCCCTTAATCCTCTCAGGGAGCGTTCTAGTGCTCTGATGCCCCTTTTGAAGGAGCGCTCCTTAATCTGGGTCAGTTGTTAGCCCGATGAGGAGAATAAGGAAAGGATCTTCAAGATTAGGAAGTAGTTGTACTCAAATTCTTGGTTTCATCAACAGATCCTTGATCTAAGGAGGAGGTTCCCAACTTGTTCTAAACATAACTCAAGAGGTTAAGCTCCTCTCAACCTATATAAGAAATCTCTATGATGGTGGAAAGGGAGAAGGATTGCTAGTATGAAACCTATGATCTCATAGGAAACACACAGTGAGCCAAAGAGAAGTGATCAGTGAAACTGCTATCAACCAGGTTGTGGATCTTTCGAGCAAGGGTTAGACGAAGGGGACTTGACAAAGTTGTTGCATTTGCATCTACGATTGTAAGTACTGTTGTCGTTTTCTCATTAATATGACACGCTTGGCCTGTTTCTTTCTAGTTTGTGTATGATGTTACATGAACTTATCATTAATTGATAGATCTGTTTTCAAGCTAATATCAATAGAGTAGGAAGTATTCATATCTTGTTTGTCTGCAAAACTCAGTGAGGAGCAAAGGATTGGAGCGCAACTCGGAGCGTGCAGGGACAAACATCGATTAAGAGGTACTTCTGTTATCCTTCCTTCTCATGTATTAGTTTATATAGATTTGAAAGGAAGTCAGTGTCCACGTTAAGAATTTTTCTATCTAGGGTTAAGGTCAAGCCTTAGAGGTGATCTACCTATCCGCAGGGAGATTTTCCTACAACAGAAAATGGCGACTCCACTGGGGAGATAGCCTCGAATCGAAACCTCTTGTTTCGATTTCTCCTCATTGACCTAGTTCTATCCCTTGATTGTTTCAGACCTGGTTCATTCCTCTTTTGATTGGTTTCATGAGCTGATTGGCTCCTTACCTTATCACACTCAGCATACTTGTCAAGTTTGAATCTCAATTTTTGGAATTTTTTGACATTTCTGGAGTTTTCAGACCCTGGCGCCCCTGTTCTAGTGTTAACAGAGCGCCAACGCTCCTAATAGCTTTGCACAAAGCTCTATAATGCTCCTTGCCCTTGGTAACAGAGCACCAGCCTCTTTTTGGCCCAATAACCCTCCAGAACTGCCTTTCTTAGGGTTTGCCTCTGTGTCTCTTTTGCTGAGTGATCTAGTGAGTCAATTTTTCTTCTCTTTCAGCCTTGACATCTGTCCTTTTTTAAGAATAAACACCTTGTCAATTGGATCTTGTAGCCTTCTTCACCATTTTCATTGAGTCTTTCCTGTTGAGTGAATTTTGAAACCCATGCATTGTTCTTCTCTCCTCATCAGCTGAGTAAAAACCTTGGTGAAGGTCATCAAAGGCCTACATGCCTCTTTATCTTGATTTGAGTCAAGGTCATTGTTCTTCAACTTTTGATTTTTGGGTGTGAATTTTTGTTTTCTCTTTGATTGTTTCTTTTCTTTCACTTTTTTGTTTTGATTGCAACGAGAGGGTGCATTGTTTGTATGACTTTAGCTTGTGCTAGTTTGATTTTCATTCATACAAAGACAATTAGCAAGACAAGCACTATGTTGAATTGATCTTTAACTCATATACGAACAATGAAAAAGCATCTCCATGATTGATTGTGCATATTAGAAGGCATTTAAAAGTTTTTGCATTACACCAGGATTCGATTGAGAAAAAGAATCGTTTGAGGGCACTCCGTAGTTGTGCTTGTTAGTGGAAAGAACTCTCTCTCTCCCTTAGATAGACGTTCATCGAAAGAAAATGACTGCTTATCATATTCGATGCATTCTTTGGGTCTGAGTCATAATTCCATTTGTTTCACTTCCATACACCCCTTTTGC
>JZKD02S1008944.1:842270-854120 GCA_000966675.3 Picea glauca
TATATATGGCGTGACTGAAATGTTTTCTTTACATCAAAAAGTGTGTAAAAGGGCAAAATATTGGGTCTGTTCACCCATACAACATTGCCTGACAAGGCATACAAAAAACATGATCACAGGGAGACTCTAATCTCCCCGTACTGCGTTGTGCTGTGAGTAACACACTACTGCACGCACTACGTGCCTCAACAGAGAATTGATATTCTCTAGTACCCCTACAGTGTGCTGCTACAGATGTAAAGGCACTTCCCCCCTCTGCAGAGGAGGGATTCCCATCGTAAGGCCTTGGAGGTTTCTTTCGACCTCTCGGAGACCCATAACTGGTACCACTGGATCTGCTGCAACTGGGGTGCCTCCACGATGCCCTGGTACTGGTATATCAACTGGGCACACTGCTCCCTTGTCTGCATGTTGGAAACAAAACATCTATTAAAACTCTTTTACATACCCAAAAAAAAATACATATACATCAAAAAATTAAAAAACAAAAACTAGACAAGATATGGCTTAATCTTTTACCTGAATCATCCCAGTATTCCCCCGTGGGAAAAATAAAGTCCATACTCCCACGGAAGTCTACGTCGGCATAAGGGAAGTCCTCTATCCAGAGGTACTGTCGTCTCATCCAGGCAAAGAAATCACCAGTGAAGTGGAACTTTGACTCCGAAACTAGTCTTGGAGACAGACTAGTCCACCTCTCCATCCGAGGTTCGTCCACTGGGCGTACTGCCAATGCTATCTAAGGATGCATCTGAGGGATGCGCTCTAGAAAGAACGAGAACAAAAATGATCCATAGTCGAACTGCTTCTGACCAGTCCTGCACCGTGATATCTGTTCCTTCACATTCCGAAGGAACGTTGCACTCTAGTTGAACAGTGTTGGCTCTAAACACTGAACACCATAGGCCACCTGTGATCTCGATGCCAAATGAGCACTAGTGCTTCCGGTCACGCTTGTGATAGCGAATAATATAGATCGGAGAGGCAGATCTCGTATATCATTGATAGGGATCTTGCCCCCTACCAACCTTGCTCCCGGAATACAGTGATGTGCCAGATACACGTCCACTTGCTCAGGTAATGCCCTCTTTCCAGTGAAATATATAGGGACCCCTCTTTTCGAGAGGTCGGTCAAAAAGTACACATCTTCCAACTCAATGGTTAGGAGGTGTGTACCAATACAGAATTCCTGTTCCGCAACGTCCCAAAGGCCGATCATGTGCTCAAGCAGTAGAATCTCTCTCTTCATTTTTTGCAATTTGAAAAACTTCAGCAAGCCACAGGCTCGTAAAGAGGCCCACGTATGAGGATTCTGTAGAGAGGCTAAATCATCCAAATCATGTTCCCTCTCTTTCCATTCAATCATGATTGCCGAAGACACTTACAAAACAGAAAAATCAAGAATTTCATTATTCCTCACGTTTTGATAATTTCGACGATTTTCAAAAAACATTTTAAAACATAAAACAAAGTACCCATGTCATCTAAAATCTATCTCTCACTCTTTTTAACCACTACACCCTTTAACATTTGTTAAATAATGATAAAAACATTTTAAAAAATGCAAAATGATTTTGGGGGGGCGTGGGCATTTGGGGAGAACCTTTATGAGTTTATTTTGCCAAAGATGACCTGTCTAATTTATTTCAAGGGTATAGACATCCTAACAACCCTTCTCTAACGCATTTTTGCAAAAGAATTCCCCTATTTTATTAATGTTTAAAAGGAGGCTGATTTGGTCAAAGAGGAGCGACCTAGGGCTTTGTGTTTTGAAATAAATAATGCCATGAAAATCAATTTGAAACCATGCAATTGAAAGAGCAAGGGATGGGCACCTACCTGGTTTGAATGGTGAGCGAAATGATCGATCGTAGCTCCGACAACAAGAAAAACAATATTTACTTCAAATTGAGATTCTCCAACACTCCAGAAATCCTTGCAAATGAAATGGTAAATGAGTTTTTTAAATCAATTTTTATTTATAAAATTTCATTTTTTATAAGGTATGGTCATTTTGGGTTACTCTAATGATGTAAGTGGCTTCACTAAACTCTGGTTTGTAGCTTTGGCATCACAGGTTTCCTGGTAGTCTTGATCGGTTATTCACCTTGTCACACTGATGAGCATAGTCTTAGTTCGTTCTTGAGCTCGACAATATGAGAACGTCACTGGGTAAACTTTTATCTCTTTTTCGGACCTATCTGGATACGAACACACGAAAAAGGAACCCCCCTGGAGTCTTCTTTAAACCCTTTTCAGACTCTCTAAACATGAAAAGATTGTCGAGTGATATTACTTCCTTTCACACACGTTAAAAGGTCAGAAAGGGCATCTTGCGAGCAATAGTTTAACCCTTTTTTGGTCTCGTTGGACTACTGTAAGAAAAAGGAACTGAGAGAGTTCTCTTTTAAGTGTTTTTCCAAACTCTATAATCCAGAAAAACCTTCGAGTTTTCTGTCTTTGGACACGTTAAAGCACACATCGACAGGCCCATATGGGACCGAACCCTTACTTCTTCCGATTCGTTAAACAAAGGAAGAGGAACTTACCAAAGGTGAGTTATATCGAGCATGTGTTATCCTCCTCAAGCTCATTAAATCAAAAGGAGGTACTCATCTATCTGTATGGGGGAAAAATTGAAAGGAGAAAACCAAGCAGTCTCTTGAGAAAGATCATCCAACACTTCTTAGAGTCGCCCTTGAACACGACACTTTGTCATCTGCATATAGCATAATCCACTGAACCTCTGCACTGAGCCAATCTTTGAGTTTCCTTTCACTCCTTTGGTTCACCTGACGCAATTCATCGCATCCATTGCATAATTTTTGTTCCATGTCATGTTTTGTTATTGTGCCTCAGTGTTCAAGGGAAGTATCCACCTCGAGAGCCAACCATCCCAAATATCTTGCCTCAAAACCTGTGTCATTCCATGTCCATTTGATCTGCCAATTACATCTCTATGTCTGTTTCGTGTCGTTGATGGGGGATACATCAAGGCCCTCCCTCGACGAGTCTATTCCTGTCGAATTCAACACATTATCTGGGAATTAGACTTAGAAACTAATTAGTACTTTGGGACCTGCATGCCTCAATGGCAGGCTTCCTCACATTCGACAGTGGGTTTGCATCATTGACCTCTGATTGAATGATTCCACGGATGTTCGACCTCATCTCATCTATTCACATTCGATGGAATGTACTAAGGTACCTTGGAAATCATTGACATTAACGGTGATCTCCCTCGCACTTGTTAACGGTTTACCTCATTGACCGGTAATCAAGTGGTTTCTTCCATGTTCGACATCAAGACATCTATTCACATGGTTAGGATCATACCACGTTGGGATTGGTAAGAAGACCCTGGGTTGAGTAATCACTTTGATATATTCTTTTCCCAGGTTGCGAAGAAGTTTCCATCGGACAAAGAACACATGCACTGTTACATAGATCCACTTTGTATTGGTCGTGGCTATGTCTTGTCATCTCGTAGATCCACTGTGTATCTTTCGTGGCTACGATCAGTTCGAGTCATCAAAGTATAGATCCACATTGTATCTTCGGTGGCTATACCCTTTTTATCAATACAATTATGGATCCGCAGTGTATATTATGGCGGCCATACCTTACAAGTCTCGATCACCCAAGCATAGGTATGCCTGCCTTGGGTTTTGAAATATGTCATGATATTTGTTGGATGTTTGTGTGCAGCTTCCGTCAGGTTCTCCGAGTCTGTACCCTTGCTTGAACATCTACAAAGTATTTCAGTCATTAGTTTTCATCTTCTGACTTCATACTTTGGGGGACATTCTGTTACACATCAAAATCACTCAACTGGATAAGTGTCGCATATTCCTCTCAATTGTTGTAAGTGTCACAACTTCCTTACAACTTTCGCAAGTGTCCCAAGTTGGTTACAAGTGTCGAAAATGTTGTTGAATCATACTGCCATGATGATGACACTAAGGAGGCACTTAAAAAATCTTATGTACTTGGTTTGAAGAAGGAGAACTGGTTCACTGGAGTCAAACAACTCTTAACACCTGAAAAGGGCTTCCAATAAAGATTTTTTAGGGTGAACGCTCCCCTGAAACAGCCTTAGGAGCGCTGGCGCTCCCCCATAAGGCCTCAGGAAGCGTTATAATGCTTCCTTACCCCTCTACAAGAGCGCTGCCCACTTTTGAAGTGTTGGCGCTCCCCTTAAGCCTCTCAGGGAGCGTTCTAGTGCTCTGATGCCCCTTTTGAAGGAGTGCTCCTTAATCTGGGTCAGTTGTTAGCCCGGTGAGGAGAATAAGAAAGGATCTTTGAGATTAGGAAGTAGTTGTACTCGAATTCTTGGTTTCATCAAAAAATCCTTGATCTAAGGAGGAGGTTCCCAACTTGTTCTAAACATAACTAAAGAGGTTAAGCTCCTCTCAACCTATATAAGCAAGCTCTATGATGGTGGAAAGGGAGAAGGATTGCTAGTATGAAACCTATGATCTCATAGGAAACACACAGTCAGCCAAGGAGAAGTGATCAGTGAAACTGCTATCAACCAGGTTGTGGATCTTTCGAGCAAGGGCTAGACGAAGGGGACTTGACGAAGTTGTTGCATTCGCATCTATGATTGTAATTATTATTGTCGTTTTCTCATTAATATGACATGCTTGGCTTGTTTCTTTCTAGTTTGTGTCTGATGTTACATGAACTTATAATTAATTGATAGATCTGTTTTCAAGCTAATATCATTAGAGTAGGAAGTAGTCGTATCTTGTTTGTCTGCAAAACTCAGCGAGGAGCAAAGGATTGTTGCACAACTCAAAGCGTGCAGGGACAAATGTCGATTAAGAGGTACTTCTGTTATCCTTCCTTCTCATGTATTAGTTTAGATATATTTGAAAGGAAGTCAGTGTCCACGTTAAGCATTTTTCTGTCTAGGGTTAAGGTCAAGCCTTAGAGGTGATCTACCTGTCCGCAGGGAGATTTTCCTACAACAATTATCCATCCATATCACATGGAATGGGAAATACCTACATGGTCTTGCATGTCAATACCATCACCAGAGCTACACAAGCTATCTCATGATCACCCAGATCATATTACGAGCAACACCATCACAACCATGCATGTTCTCGACTACGCCACTAGTGAACCAGAATGTCTCATTGGTGTAGAAGCAACTCGACATACCAGACCATCTCACTGGAGTATCTAAATCTTGGAATAAATCCTACAACTCGCCACAAGGCCTACAACTCGTCATGAAGCCTACAACTCGACATGAATCCTACAACTTAGCACAAGTACTACAACTCAGTATGAATTCTGCAACTCATCATGAATCCTACAATTCAACATGAATCCTAGAGCTCGACATGAATCCCACAACTCAGCACAAGGCCTACAACTTGAAACAAAGCCTACAAATCGACATAGAGGCATACAACTAAACATGAATCCTACAAGATCCTTCTTTTCGAATTCTGCCATCAACCACCTCTAACTGAGAGAATCCTCGAACCACACTTACGTCTGTTGCATGCACCTATGCATCTTGAAAAGTGTCATGAAACCTTGCTTCTTCCTGATCACTGACTCCCTCTGAAGTTTGAATCCCTCTAAGTCCTTTAAAGTCTTTCCTTCTGTGGTAACCTTCCTATAATATGTAGGATAACTTGCCTGAAACAAGAAAAATGAGAGAAAACGTATTTCCAATATAATATAATTTTATATAAGAACATATCAATTTCATGGTAATTAATTATAGAATTCCCAAGGTGTCCTTCCTCAAAACAAGAAAAAGAAACATCTCCTAGAGGAGATATTAGTTCATATTGCAATTAAGTACAATAAGCATTTATATTAATAGTACATGCTACTAACTATTCATTTGTTCCTGGCATTAATAAAATCTAAAGGATTGCAATACTTAATCATAAATAAAAATATCAAACCTGATATGCAAACCTGGAGTATGGCTCTTGCTCCGTTTGAGTTGCTTTTCTTATGGGACAAGTAGTCTTTCCAACCTGGAGAGTGTGTTGTTCCTATGAATCTATTAGATATGAGATCTTTCTGTCTCTATTATTTCTTCTTGGACAAAGATCCCTTCTCTTTCCATAGATTTAGATCTTTCGTATTTGATTTTTATTTTTTCTCTTACTCCATGTTCATGTGCTTGGAAGCTCCAAAAATCAAACTCTTTATCCTTTGACACCTATTCTTCAGTCTGTGGTTCCATAATTTTTCCCTTTGTTCTTTGCAAGGATGATGTCAATCCTTGTCTTCCATGCTCTACCAAGAGACCATGCTTCCGATGTGCCACTGTGATTTTATGTAGGAAGTTATGAACATATTTGAATTTGACCTTGACCTGTATTTTGACTTCGACCAGTCAAACCTTGACTTTGACAAGTCAAACTTTAACTTTGACTAGTCAAACATTGACTTTGACCAATCAAACTTTGACTAGTCAAACATTGACTTTGACCAATCAAACTTTGACTTTGACCATTCAAACATTGACTTTGACCAAAAAAATCACCTTTGACTTTTTTTTATGGCCGAGGGAACTATGAGATGTGTTGGGTTAGGGAGAACTCGAACATCTAATAATTATTCCAAACACTTCACTTAAAGTTCCCGAACAATCAAGTTAGGGTTTATTGTTGTTGCAAGATCAGAAACCCTAACTGCAACCACAATTGTCCTACAATGATCTTGACAGAGACTTGTGGATACACCTTTTAGTGGTTAGAATGATTCGAAGATGGTGTGGGCCCATAACTTGTTAAAATATTGTGCTCATTTACCACAAACAATGCTATACTATTGTCACCCAACCATAGGCACAAAGCCACCCCCGAGCACCTTAACCTTTGCTAGATAGAATGATTCTAGGAGTCCACACCAGAACCAACAGATAAACCAAGAGAGTGCACCTTATCCAAGGTAACGCACAAGTAAGAGTACCAAAAAAGTTGAACAAGAGTGTGATGCACCATTGTAGTTGTTGTTTCTCCTCTTCTAGACTTGCACACTACTTTTGCTACTACTGCACTTCTAAGATATGTGCACCAACTGAGTGAATGTGTGTTTTCCCAAATAAGATAAAGAACCTTCTATTTATACTAATATGTCTAGGTGAACATGTGTCTCTTCTAGTAGGTATGACCTTCCCTTTTTTATATATAATACTTCAATATTAATTATTCTTCTGATCTGACTTATCTTCCAGGGATTTCACACATCTCTTTAGGTTTTCTCTTGCTTCTGAAATAGTCTATTCTAATCAAAGGCTTATCCATGGAGGTTAATACCTCCCACAGCTACCAAAAAATCAACAAAGGAATCACAAGACATGACATGGGATGGAAAGGAAAGGCAAGACATGACTTGGCAAGTCAAGGAAAGGCATGGCATGTCATGTAAAGACAAGGCAAGGCAAGGCAAGGCAAGGAAAGTGAAGGAAGGGAAAGGCATGGAATGGAAAGGAAAGGCATGGAATGTAATGGAAAGGCAAGGCATTGCATGGCATGACAAGTGAAGGAAAGGAAAGGAATGGAATTTCAATGAAGCAAGACAAGAATACCATAACAACCATAAAATGAAGCCAAAATTTCAATAATTCATAAATATGAAATATTTGTTCAATTATTCCTTTTACATACTTATGGTCATTCAAGTAGACCATCGAGATCACTTCTAATACTAATGGTATCCATCAACTTCTTGTGCTTAGAGTAAATAAATAAGTAGTGTACCTTTGATGAGTTCTTACTTGAGATTGTTTGTAGTTGGAGGTTTGTACCAACAACCAAGTTTGTAAAGTGGTATACGAATTGAACAGGTTTGTAATCTTGAAACAAATAACCACCTTTATTCCATGATCTTTCATCATGTGACAGATATTATCCTTTAATAACCATCGAATCGAAAATCCAATGCCTTTAGAGTTTGTTATTGATCGCATGAGGGTCTTTCTTCCCTCTAAGAAACGTGCTAGCTAATAATCAATGCACCATTGCATATATATGCCCTACAAAAAATGGAGTGCCAACATGCTAGTCCTCTAAATAAACAAAGCATAAAACATTGATGCTAGTTATTGAAAATTTAATAGAAGGTTTCAACAAACCTAGGAGTATGAGATCTCAGACATGATGAAAATATGTTGAAATAATTGATTGTTTCTCCTCCAAATAGGATAATTTCGT
Organism: Picea glauca; assembly: GCA_000966675.3. Taxonomy (NCBI): domain Eukaryota; kingdom Viridiplantae; phylum Streptophyta; class Pinopsida; order Pinales; family Pinaceae; genus Picea; species Picea glauca. The sequence goes on from JZKD02S1008944.1 coordinate 850,466, forward strand.
AGTTATACATTGACCAATAAGGAGAGATACATGATCCCATATATCAACCCAGTCTATTGATTCACAATCATCCCATTCATTTCTACTACATGGGCCAAAGAAGAAAGAGAGTTTTCTCGTCCATATTCCAACTATTGCATTGTCTGATGTTCTAACTGAATGGAATCCATGAGTTCCCTGGATTGTTTTTCATTCATACCACTATAATCAATTTACATCAACCAACTCCCAAAAATATCTATGTACATGTCCTTTTTTGTGTGATTGGTCTTCATAGGTTCTCCTTCCCTCTCACATTACTGAAGAACACCATTCAACAATGGATTTTCATATCGAATGAGGGAAGTAGTTGTGAAATTCCAACCCATGCCTGCATGTGATATGGACCATTATCCTGACCTACTTTGAGTGATAATATTGGCTTTGAATCTCATTTTGCGGTTGAAGGGTGTAGTTCTCTACAAAATCAACCATTGATAACACAATACCAAAGGGAAATGTACATCTTCATATTCTAAAATGCTCGTCCTTCCATTAAGCCACATGGACATATTGAACATAATGTTGTGTCTTTTCGATGAATTCATTCACGAATTCACATACTCGTACTTGAGAAGTCACCAATTGTATATTTTTTCTTTCTTGTCCTCTAACAATATCATATGTGACATATTTAAATCTTTTCAAGGAAACCTCCTTCCTCCCCAATTCACACTCATCGCTTGGATGAATACATTTCCTAAGTAATGTCATTCCACTACACCCGGGGCATGTCCCATATAAGAAAGGTGGCAATATCACTATGTTGTAAATGAAGTCTCTAGATGATGACGTTGGAAATATCACTGAGCATTCCTGCAAGAGAGTGCTATGCAAAACACAATATATATATATATATATATATATATATATATATCCATGTGTGTGTGTGTGTGTGTTTCATAATAATAACCATACTCAATGTGATATCTACAACAACATGTGCTACAAATTGTGTTTATTCGAACATACGAAAGATTGCATTTATGAAAAGATTATTGGCCCAAGTTAAGTGCACTATGTACTATTTTGAATCTCTCATACAATTGTTTCTATGTAATTTCAAGAAAGTGTTTAATATGGGGTTCACAGTCCCTATATCCCGTTATCAATTTTAGTACCTTTTTGGTTGAAAAAAGACATAGTGTTCTCATGCCAAAAATCTTGTACTAGTCCCTTAACTGCTCCAATCAACTTCATGTCAGAATGATGTAGCCTACTAGTGAAGGACCACAAATCTATTGGGCCACCTATGTCAAGACTATCTCCTCTATGACAATACTTTCTAATGGTTTTGACATTTCATTTCATGAGGTGTGAAGTTTGTTGTAGAAAACAATGTTTTCTTGTGATCTTGCTAAGAATTGATTGTGACAAGACACGTCGGGATGCATTGCGGCCTTTAGAATGATATTTCTTACCAATTATTTGAAAAACATATACAAGGTTTCTAACAATATAATGACTTGTTTATAAACTTTTGAATATTTTAGTGCCTAAAATTCTCCTAACAACATTCACAATTCTAGATTTTAACAAAGCCAAAAATAATTGACATTTAGCAACATTGGATTTTGGTTCAAAATATTCTTTAATGATTTTATAAGAATGATAATGAATAGTATGGTTAGGTAACTTACCTTCAAGTGATGCTAGACCACTTTCATAGACTTGAATGCGTTTAGGAGTTCTTCGCCACACAATTCTCAATATAGGTAGGGATGATGAACCCCTATTCAGGCACTCTTGACCTCCCTGATTTGGAGTTAAAAATGTTGCAGTTATTTCCCCTTCAATCACTGGCAGATCAAATCTGGGAGGAGAGTGGACATGTGATTTCCTATTTTCTGGAACATTTGACTATCCAAAAAGAGGTTGCACCACAGAAACTTCTTCACCACAATGTTGTACACCAGTTTCCTCTCTAATTTCATCCATTGCATAATCAGCTCCAAGAAAATCATCCATCATATGGTCATCCATAAAAAGTTGTCTTGATGATATACTGGATGGATTGGTATCTACTAAACTCTTGTTATTTTCTTGTGTTGATGGAGGAGAAAAAAAAACAACATCTATTCTGCTAGAAATTGGATTTCCCTCTTCTAAAAGCCTACGCTTTGACATACATAGCATTTCATTTTCTCTTTCTTCTTCTAACTTTTCAATTGATTTCTCATTTCTGGAGGAATTTCTTTCTTGAATTCATCGGTGCTCCATAATTAAAGAGAAAATTTGGCTTCAAAAAACTCCACTACAAATTTGTCTTTGTATTACAGAATAAGGCACAACTAACAATTTCAATTCCAAGTGGATAAATTTGGCTTCGTATTACAAAATAAGACACAACTAATAATTTTAATTCCAATTGGACAAATTTTTATTGGTATTACACAAGAAGACAACTAAGAATTCCAATTCCAATTAGATAAATTTGTATTGGTATTACACAACTAACAATTCCAATTAGACAAGTTTTTCTTCCAATACCAAGAATACACAAGAAGACAAAAGAAACAATTCCAATTGGACAAATTTTTCTTCCAATTCTAAGAAGACACAAGAAGAAAAAAAAAATTCCAATTGAATAAATTTTTCTTCCAATTCCAAGAAGACACAAACAACAATTCCAATTCCACTCAGACAAATTTTTCTTCCAATTTTTCCCAAAATGGTCTTGCAATAGCACAAAATTGTCTATGAATCAGACAACAAGACTAAATAAGAAAATATTGTCTATGCATGCTAGTTTTGTGTGCAGATGTTGGGAATTCATTTTTGGGAGCCTTGAGATAGATGAGGTAGTGGAGTGTGCTTGGCATCGAAAAATTCCCACCAGTAACACGTGGGTGTTCCTAGAACACATGCGCACGAAAGCACATGTGCATCCTAGGAATGTGCACGCATTCCTACTAGCATAAATGAGAAGCAACTACAAGGCTATCAAGTCATAAGAGCATGTGTGTGCTCTTAATGCAACCGATATAACATTTATTATAGAAAAAACATATTTATGAATACATATGCATAGGGGTATGGGGACAAATAGGATCTAAGGGGTTAGGATTGAAAGTGTTTTCAAGAATAGAGCAATGATTAGAGAACAAAGATGTGGGTGATGTGGGTGCAAGGGTTGTGGGGCCTTTAACAAGAGGTATACACATATTTCAATCAAGGATCGAGTGTAGAGGGGGTTAAGGGTTGAGTATAGGTTATGCCTAGGCTAAAATAGAGCTAGGGGGGTCTAGGTAATGGTCTACATCAATCTCTAGGTCATGATCCACATCATGCTTTAGGTTATGGTCTAAATATAGCTCTAGCTCTATGTTGTGTTCTAGGTCATGGTCTAGGTATATTACATGGTCTACGTCATGGTCATCGTATAGGTCTAGGTCATGGTCGAGGTCTTTCCATGTCTATGTCTTGTTCTGTCTAGGTCTAGTTCTAGGTCTTGACATGTCTAGGTCAAGGCCAGTTATTTCCATGCGATGTAGGGAGGGGGGTTATAGAGAGAGGAATAAAGAGAGTGTGAGAGGGGGAGAGGGGAATAAAAAGAGAGTGAGAGAGAGTGAGGGACATGGAGACATAGAGGAGGGGGTAGAGAGAGAGAGAGTGA
>JZKD02S1008944.1:854130-877600 GCA_000966675.3 Picea glauca
CTGCGGTCCAGCCAGCTGCTGGAGACTCTAAAGCAGATGAACCAAAGAAGAAAACTGTGACCTATGACCAGCTGCATGAAGCAATAGTTGAGGTCTTCAAGTAAGCTCCTAACAGTGGAGGATAAATTTGCAACTCCAAATTTCATTTTAATTTTTGAAGATCCTTTCGTTATTTTTTCTTCTTCTTTTGGAATAGGAAAATCAACGAGATACCTGGCGCCAATTGGGCTCCTCCGTCAAAGGAATACGTGATGAAAATGCTAGAGGTATGTAATCAATCCCTTTGGAAGTATGAATTTTTAGGAAAAAATGATGATTAAAGTGAATTTAATATTCATTCAGTTGGTTATCTATGCGTTTTACTTCTGTGTTTTCTTCTATGAATTTAATATTCATTCAGTTGGTTATCAAATTCTGTGTTTTCATCCATTCCAACTCGTTCACACTGAGTATAATACCCTAAAATTTACCAATTCAAATAAACCTAATATTCATTCTGCAATAACTGAAATTTAAACTGGATGAATGCCGACTGCGTGCAGGAATCTGATATAGACCGAAATGAGGAAATCGATCGCGAGGAATTCCGTCACTTTGTCCGAAAATTCTCCAAACATCTAGCGGCAACATACGCGAGAGAAATGCTGATTGTTACTGTAGCAGTCCCTATTGCAGCTACATTGACAAAGAGGGCCGGTCAGAGAGTACCTATAGTGGGCGGTTTGATTTCAAAAGTTCCGAATACAGTCGTGTATGCATCTGCCTCGGCTGCTGCCATGTTCGTCCGAAACAAGTTTTTCATAAGTAACAATCCAGGCCCAACCTCATAGAAGTAGATGAAGGTCCTCATAAATTACCACAGAACGGGCATTACTATATATTACTATCGTCGTGAAGTTCGTTTGATTTCAAAACAAATTCAAATATCGTCATGAATGCACAGCATTTTATTTCCAATTGCATAGGTTGGCAACCATGAATAACGTCCGGTAGTTTTCTAATTTTTTTATTACCGTATAAATTAAATTTTACATTTTTAGTTTTTAAAGATAAAAATTTGGATTATTGTCATCCTGATTACTATGATTACTTCATGACAAATTTTCTATAACATATTATAATATTATAAGTATAATTACAATTTGAGTAAGTTAATAGATAAGAATATGTGTTTCTTTATATTACATTACATGTTCAAATTTAGTTAAAGGGTATATTAGCACAGTCACATAATTGTGGTTGATCAAGGCTGAAAGGTTAATAAGATGAAAAGAATTCTTAAAAGAATATATTAAATTTTATTATTGATTAACAAATAAATGGTTGGGCTTCATTTATCTGGTGTTAATATTTTAATTTTTGTTAATCACTTAGGTGGCAATCAGTTAGCTATCAAAGTAATTTTTAAATATGATTAGGTAAATGTAAAAAAGTAAACACATAAACGGATGTCTTTATAATAGCTAGGAAGTTAATGATTGAAATCACAACCATTTATTTTGTGTGACTACTAAGAATATTCCAGCCATATTTAATCTTGTCCATAGAAAACTTATTAAATACTAAACCCCTATTAAATCTGCCCATTGTCAATAGGTGTACACCTTTCGGCATAAATATGAGGAATTTCATATATTTTAATAATCAAATTAATAGGTGAAAAGATCCCTTGTCTCACAAACAAGATATCGACAATTTTTCCCTTGTCTCACAAACAAAATCCTATATAATAAAATTATAAATTTTCGAACATAATGCAATGATTGGTTCTCAACTAATTTGAGTGAAAAGATTTTGCTTTGGATGTTTTCTCTATTTAATTAAAGGGTATAATATGAGAAACTCCATATATTTTAATAATAAAATTAATAGGTGAAAAGATCCTTTGTCCTACAAACAAGAAAGCTCATACACCAATTATTACAATCACAATTTTTTAGCATAATAAAATGATAATTTTCCAAACATAATACAATGATTGGTTCTCAACCAATTTGAGTGAAAAGATTTTGCTTTGGATGTTTTCTCTAAAAAGATTAGTAATATTTTTGTCAAAATACCATACTATAGAATCTTCATGGATCAAATTATACAATAAAGTATATGATCACACCATTAGTGCGAAGAAAAGAGGCTTTGCTTAGTCCTTAATACACGTTGGGTTTAAAAAGAAGGTGTTTAGGTATTTCTCATGTAGTGTCGGTGGAAGGATAAATTGGGTAACACTAAAATTTTGATTTTACTCTAAGTTATGAAATTGATTTAAAATATACCTTCAAAAGAGACTTTGATGAATAAGATAAATGAAAGTTGGTGCCTAATTATAGTAGGGATCTCATAATTAGCTTAGGCCTTTCAGCTTAGGTTTTTGATGAGTTGTTGGAACAATAGCAATAACCACAAATGGAGGAGTATTACTTAACCAAGGGTAAAGGAGGACAAACAATGGTTGTGGTGTAACTTTGCGGGGTTTCCTTCATGAGTAAAATATCAATTATGTCCATGATTGGAGGAGTCATATTTAGTTATTATTAAGTTTTCTGCAATGATTTCTTTGGAATATATATATATATATATATATATTTTTTTTTTTTTTTTTTTTTTTAAAGATATATAATAACACAAAATAATCATCATGCACATCATATTGGACAATTTTGATGTGAGTTTCATCATGGACATATTAATTTTCTACTATTGTGTACATATAGTATTACAACATGGTGTTGCAATTTAAAACATTGATTGTGCTAATACATTATCACACTATCTTATGTATTAACTTTTTTATAGACACAATCCAAATTAGTGTAAGTGCGTTTACACAAATGCACAACTCAATAGATAGTTATGTGCAAAATCCCAATATTCATGGTGGGTCATTAATCTAGGAGGATCTCGAATGCTAAAAAATATCCAGGAGGATTCAAAATGCTAAAAAAATGATCTTCTCAAATTCTAATGACAATGATTCCATTATGTAAAGCTTGGGAATATCTTTCCAACGACACAAAAATCACCCCAAACGAAGTTTGTATGAAGAAGCTATGGCCAGTCAAAGTTTTGGTGAAACATGTCAAAAGTCAAAGGGGGTGCCACGTAAAACCAATGGAAGGGTGACACGTGGCATGTCCATACATGTTCGTACAAGCTAACGTGGTAGAACCACATGGTTCCATGTGTTACGCAGTTGATGATGTGGCATATCGAGTTGTGAGTGATTGAGAAAAACAAGTGTACCTATGGAGCAACAACATGTGGCACATGACTATACAATGGTTATACAAGTGGACCAATCGGGAGCTGCCACATGGAATCCCTAATTGGCTTAGTTATGGTTGTCTTTACCAGAAAAAAATGTGAACATGCTGGATCGCCAATAGGGATTGAGGGTTAAGCCCCCGATCCCATGGTGTATACCAACGTTACAACCATCATAATGTTATAACCACTAGAATATATATATGGTAACATATAAAAAAACAACACAACGTATGGTGTGGTCGACAGGGTTTGACCTCACAACCCAACATATATCATGCCAACATTCCAACCAATGCACCCAAGGCACGGTTTGTTATACTATTTGTGGTAATTTATATTTATATTTAAACTAATTGCTTCGGGATATGGGAAGAAGGTACAAGTTCGAACCCCAACCTTACCCTGTATAAACTTAGCTTCAGACCCATTTACAGAGACATGGGCATGTGTGCTAAGAAGTAGGTCTGCATAGAAATTTGTGCCAATTTCAAATATGTCTCGATTTGTATGCAATAAGTGCTCATAGTTTTGCTTTTCCTCATTTTGTGTGTTATTGAGTTCTTTCAGAAGGTATAGAGTGTTTATACTCATTTTTCTCATAATTTCGAGAGGAATATGATGGTGATGTTAGTTCTATGTAAAATTTATATGCATGAAAGTCTTATTACCATTTGATATATGTGCAAGACTATGGGACTATGAGACCCATAGGATTTTTATATGCGAAAAGAAAGGTCTTTGGGCACCTGTTCAAAACATAGTCGATTTTATACTTGTTCTTCTTAGAATTTGGTGAGGAATCCATTGGTGACCTCTATTTCTGGGTTGGAATAACTGAATTTAAGGGTGTCTTCAAATTGGCCATTGTAAGTCATCATTGTAAAATAAGAATTTGAGCATTAATAGAGCGGTCTCACTCTTTGGAACTCCATTATCAAACTCTGTACTGAGCTATGTTATTTGTTGTCTCTATTTCTCTCTATTTTGGCACTCATTATTTCCGCAAGTTATTCATGAGTATTAATGAACTTTATGGATAAATAAGTGTTTTCACATGTTATTTGTAAATAGTCATAAACGATATTCATTTTCTGAATCTGGTCAGATATTTATGTGTATTTTAAGAAATAATTTTACTGCATTAAGGAATTTCGGATCATTCATCTTCCACTCTTAGCCTCAAGTTCCTCTTCTTGAATTTTGTACATCATATAATTTAGAGAATATGAATGGATAAGAAATGTAGCATTATGTATTCCCTTATCTAGATTATTTACACCATGAGTTGGGATTGTAAATATGTTAATGTTTGGTTTATAGATCTATACTTTGTTTTTGTTACTATCTCCATGTTTTTCATATCTTATTGTATAATTTCATTCCACTGTCAAGAATATTGTGTTGAATGTTTCCTAATTATATCATCGATATATGCTTAGTTTATGAATTCATTTATGGTGTACCTTGATATTTGAAATAGAAAACGCAGAGCAATATTCACAAAAATGGAAATGCAGAAATAAAATAAAACAAAACCAAAGTATTGAAGAAACAACAATAGGAAAACCTTTATCAATATTTTGAATCTAGGAAGTAATGTTCACTTGTCTCTTTGAGGAGAAACCTCCAATTGAACAAAGATCCAACATAATATTAACCACTTAGCATCCAATTACATATTTCCCAATACTATAAATAATTTATATCTACCCAAATCCCTAACCACCTTGTAGGCTTTCATTAATGAAGCTACATCAAGTACTTAGTTGACCTTATTTAATAAAAATGGTCATTATAGTAACGATATATTTTCTTAACCAAGGGATGGACACTATACATTAAGTAACAACATATTCCCTTAACTAGGGAAGTTAGGGTGGGGTGCTAACATGCCCTCCCCTTCAAAATCATTTTTTTCCAAAAGGCTTGAGATGTGGAAATTATTGTGGGATCATGGATGATTCCCATGTCACATCTTCAAGCTATGTATCCTTCAACTAGGTAAATGCTTCTTTGATACTGCATTCGAATAGACAACACTCTCTTTTGTCTAAAACCACCTTTGGATGCAACCAAATGGAACCCTCTTCATCCAATTCTAGGAGGATGGTTTGATTTTGGAAATTTATCCCTACCATGTTCTTCAATAATGATAGATGAAATACTAGGTGGATCTTATAGTGGAATGGGAGAGCCAAATTGTAAGCAACAGTTCCAATACAAGTAAGTATTGGATAAGATCCATAGAACCTAGGTGTGAATTTCTTGTGGCCATTTCCCTTGAGAAATGTTTACTTATAGGACTAGAGAAAAGGAACATGTGATCCCATTCTTCAAAGTGGCACTCACATTGATGTTGATCTACCTTTTTCTTGATTATATTGTGAGACAACAATAAACTAGCGTTAAGTGTATCAAGAATGTCAACACAAACATTCAAGGTTTTTTCCACCTACTAAACCTTGGATGTGACTAGTAAATACGAGACCATTGATAGGGGTTTTGTCTATAGACCACCTCATAGGGTGAAATTTTGGTAGTACCATGCAAAGTAGTATTATATGGTACCATTTTACAATGGATAGCCATTGAACCCACTATTCATGCCTTTTTTAGGAAAGCATTGAAAGTAAATTTCCAAACACTTATTGACCACTTATGTATAGCCATTTGTTTGAAAATGATATGATATTCTTATTTTTAGTTGGGTACCATGGAATTTAAACAACCCCTACTAAAAATTGCTAGTGAATGTAGGATCATATTTGGAAAGGTAATCAACAACCACTACTATGAGGATTTTGTTTCCCACTCTAGGTAACCCCATAATAAAATATATGAAAATATTAATCCAAACTGTTATAAGAATTGATAAAATATGTAATGCTCCTAGAGATTTCACAATTTCACCTTTTTCCTCTTTTTCATGTGTCACATTCAACCATAAAGGTTTGGATAAATTTCTCCATGCCTTCCGAAAAGAATAAATTCTTAATCTATTCATATGTTTTATGAGAACTTGAGTGACCCCTTTAGGAGAGGAATGTAATTCAATTAACACTCTTGATTTGAATGTTGAATTCTAAAGAAAAAATATATGCCATTTACACCACAATGCATCATTCTTCCAATTGTATTCTTGATTCTTGATTTGCATTTAGATATACTTGGAGCTACGGACACCTAAAGTTGAATCATCGATGAAACTAAAAATTGATAAAAAAAATANCAGTCGTGTATGCATCTGCCTCGGCTGCTGCCATGTTCGTCCGAAACAAGTTTTTCATAAGTAACAATCCAGGCCCAACCTCATAGAAGTAGATGAAGGTCCTCATAAATTACCAGAGAATGGCCATTACTATATATTACTATATGTGAGATGTACTTTCAAAAGTTCGCTTGATTTCAAAACAAATTCAAAGCATTTTATTTCCAATGGCATAGGTTGGCAACCATGAATAACGTCCGGTAGTTTTCTAATTTTTTATTACAGTTTAAATTAAATTTTACATTATTAGTTTTTAAAGATAAAAATTTAGATTATTGTCATAATGATTATAGTGAATTCAGAACAAATTTTCTATAACATATTATAAAGTATAATTACAATACAATTTGAGTAGGTTAATAGTTAAGAATATGCATTTCTTCATATTACATGTTCAAATTTAGTTAGAGAGTAGAGTATGTGGATTTTCATATATTAGTCAAATTACCATGTAAAAAGATCTCTTGTCAATAGTTAAGAATATGCATTTCTTCATATTACATGTTCAAATTTAGTTAGAGAGTAGAGTATGTGGATTTTCATATATTAATCAAATTGCCAGGTAAAAAGATCTGTTGTCCTACAAACAAGAAATCTCATACATCAATTATTATAATCATATTTTTTCAGCATAATAAAATAATAAGTTTCCAAACATAATACAATGATTGATTCACAACCAATTTCAGTGAAAAGATTTTGCTTTAGATGTTCTCTCAAAATCTAAAAAAAGATTAGTTCTCTCAAAATCTAAAAAAAGATTAGTAATATTTTTGTCAAAATACCATACCAAAGAATCTTCATGGATCAAATTATACAATAAAGTTCTATGATCTCACCATTAGTGCGAAGAAAGGAAGCATGGCTTAGTCCTTAATACACTCTGGGTCTAAAAAAGAAGGTGTTTAGGTATTTCTCATGTAGTGCCGTTCAAATTGGGTACCATTAAGATTTTGATTGTACTCTAAGTATGAAATTGATTTAAAATATACCTTCAATTTATTGTAAAATAATAGAAAGAGACTTCGATGAATAAGAGAAGAGAAATGAGATTCGGTGCCTAATTATAGTTGGGATCTCACAATTATCTTAGGCCTTTCAGTTTATGCCTTTAATGAGTGGTTGGAACAATAGAAACAACCACAAATGGAGGAGTATTACTTAACCAAGGGAAAATGAGCACAAACAATGGTTGTGGTGTAACTATGTGGGGTTTCCTTCATCCAAAAATAAGTAAAATATTAATTATGTCCATGATTGGAGGAGTCGTGCTATGAGAAATTCCTCCAAAACAATTTTTATGTATAGTTTCACATATTTGGTTATTATTATGTGAGCCCGGAGGGTTGGCTTAAGTGGTCATGAGCCAAACAAAATAAATATTATCCCTCACTCAAAATTGGGGAGATCATAGGTTTGATTGTTTTAATCCTTTCATGGTTAGGCTCCATAATCAAGGCTAATAGTTTACCATCCATGGATTATGGGGAAGTACTCCAAAGGTTTTCCACAAGGGTTTCTTTGGAATGTATATATAGTTTGTATGTTAAAGGTATATAATAACACAAAATAATCATCACTAAATGCACATTATAGTGGAAAATTTTTATGTGGCTCAAAGTGGAAATTTTTTGTTTCATCATGGACATATTAATTTTCTACAAGTGTGTACCTATAGTACTACAGCATGGTCTTGCAATTTAAAGCATTGATTGTGCTAATACATTATCACACTACGTGGATGCAATAACCTTTTTATAGACACAATCCAAACTAGTGTAAGTGGACTTACACAAGTGCACAACTCAATAGATAGTCATGTGCAAAATCCCAATATTCATGGTGGGTCCTTGATCCACGACAATCTCGAATGTTAAAAAATATCCAGGAGGATTTGAAATGCTAAAAAAATTATCTTCTCAAATTCTAATGAAAATGAATCCATTTCGTACAACTTGGGGGTATCTTTCGAACGATACAAAAATTGCCTTAGTTCATATGAAGAAGTTATGGCCGGTCAAAGTTTTGGTCAAATAGGTCAAAAGTCAAAGGGGGTGCCACGTGGAACCACTAGAAGGGTGACACGTGACATGTTCATATAGGTTCATACAATGTTGATGTGGTAGTGCCACATAGAAGGAAGTTGATGATGTGGCATATCAAGTTAGCAATGACTGAGCAGAACAAGTGTACCTATGGAACGAAGACACGTGACACATGGCTATACAATGGTTATATGATGCAGGAGCATCGCCCACGCATCAAGCGAGCTAGTGCGGAAGTGGAAGACAGCTGGATAAGCCAACACAAATTTTTGAAATTGCCTTGGAAGTTGTTGCGCAATCTTAAATGAGTCATTTAAAATGAGGCGCACTTGTGTATTGAAATGGACCTTGAGCAGATATCTCTCGTCCTTTAGTAAATAGATTACATTTAATCTAGTTAATGCAAGTAGGTAGAATTGAATTCTTAGATTAGACAGTTTTAGATAGGAGGAGGGAAAACGGATATAGACACCCTCATTGTATCATTGTAACATTAGCTAAGCCTGAGAATAGAAGCAGGAAGAGCAAGAACAAGCAAAGAGCTGTGTAAAAGACATCCATGTACAGACATTTGAATTAATAGAAGAAGATTGTTTCAAATTCATGGTTTTGGTGTCTGATTCTCTGTGTATTGACGTTATGCTCATGCATGTTTATTTCCTGTTATACATTTTCTTTATTTCTATGTATATGATTTCATGGTTGATTTGAAGTCTAAGAGGGAGATGAAATGAGTTTCAATTGTTTCTCTATTTGAGCTAGAGAATTCCTGCAAGGAGTGCAGTCGAATTGTCTGTAAGGAGTGCGTTGACAGAGGGTTCAGATAGAGATAGTTTTTGTTCTTATTCACCCCAAAGTGTAGTTGGGCACAGGAGCCATGCAAGGAGTGCGTAGGCCAGGTAAAAGTCTCAGGGTTGCGAACCTGAGTAAAGCATTGAGAGACTGCTGCTGCAGGTGTGCGTAGGGTCGGGTAACTTCAACACTTAGGGGTTGTTGAAGGGTTGCCGCAAGGACTGCACGCAAGGAGTCTTTTCTAAGGCTCAGAGTCATAGCCAAGCTTAGGAGGGATAGGCCTTTGAGTTTTTTCGAAAGACAGTGCAGTGAAATTGTGTCTTGAAGGCTTGCAAGGAGTGTCACAAGTTACGTGTAGGTGGACGAGTCCCATAGAGGAACACTTAGTCATTCATTGGTTTACAAAAAGGAGAATGGACAGTCGAAATCCTTCGAGGAGATTTCGTGAAGTTTCGAGGGCCGTTATATCTTGTGGAGGTGCAAGGAAGTTACAGCGAGAATGTTTCAGGGTTTGAAGATCAGGAGGGGCAGAGCGTCAATCCAATTCAGTCAGGGTCGTTGGATTCACACGCATATCATGAATCAGGGTTTCGTGAGTCGAAGCTCCAAATTATTGCAACAAGAATCGCGATATCACAATACATGATATCCCGACAGTCAAAGGACAGTGTGTGGGCCACAACGGAATTGGCGAGTGGAGGACAGGTGGCATAAGTCATCAGGGTTTCGCAGCGAGAAGTGCCGAGACATTGGCATCAGGATTCACAATCCCGCGAACCTCGAAATCGTGATACAAGTGATGGGAGGTGGAAAATCCAACTCGCACATGTGCGTCGGAGTTTCAGCACATCAGGGCTCAAAGTTTGGAAATTCCATTTGTTGACATCGCGAGTGGCGAAATAGTGATAGGAGGAACCCCGATAGCAAGGGAAAAGGTCAATGTTGACTCATGCCAGATTTCGGAAAATCGTGAGGCACGAAACACGCGACCACAAAATTCGCAAAATCACGAATTTCAATTTCCCGATCGTTAAGGGAGATCTTTTGACGAATTGTTGTGGGTAAGGAAAATTCCCGATAGGGAATTAGAAGAAACTTGGTGTTCTTCGGGCCGTGAGAAGAAGAAGATCCTGTGAGAGCGGACGTGCTCCGAGGAGTGCAGCTGCGTCAGAGTGGTATCAGAGCACTAGAAAGACTCTTTCCTTTCTGTAGCAGAGAAGAAGGAAAATCGCCATGCCACCCAGGAAAAGGGACATACAGTCACCCGACCCAAAGGATAGAGAGGTGCAGAGAAGAGGCAGGCAGGTAACAAATCTAGAAATGGAGAGAGAGATGCATGATCTCCGAGCAAGACTCAAAGACATGGAGACAGTGCAAAGACGCACAACTAGTGCCAGGGATCTCAGTGATTCTGAAAGCGAGATTGAGGCTGAACGAGAGGAGGAAGTTGCAGCCGAAGATGCATCAAATGAGCGTTTGATCAAAGCTATTGCTAGGATGGGTGCATAAGCAAAGATGGACATTCCAGTTTATGAGGGAAATCTGGATGCAGAAGAGCTTCTAGATTTGATTAGAGCTCTTGATACTTACTTCGATTATGAAGATGTCGAAGAAGATAATAAAGTCAAGCATGTTGTTACACACTTGAAGGGACATGCAGCATTATGGTGGGACAAGCTACAAGCAGATAGATGCTGCAAGGGAAAGCAGAAAATTAAAAGCTAGGACAGGATGATTGTGAAGATGAAAGCAAAATTCATCCTGAGAGTTTATCAAATTACTCTGTTCAGGAGGATGCAGAACCTGAGACAGAAGCTGATGACAATAAAAGAATACATGGAGGAATTCTATCGACCGAACATCAGGGTAGGTCATCGGGAGAGAGATGATGAGAAGGTCACCAGGTATATGAATGGCCTGAGATATGATATCCAAGACGAGATGAGCATGGTAACCATCCGAACGATGGAGGATGCTTATCAGATGGATCTGAAAGATGAGGAGAAGCTGAGCGATAAACAAATTCAAAGGGGCCGAGGCAGGAGTCAACCCAGAGGCAAAGAAGTTGCTCAGGAGAAATTCTAGAAGCCCAAGGAGGAATGGAAGAAACCTCTGGGTAAAGTTGAGAGAGGTGGAACCTCACAGCGAGCGCCATACGTTGAATAGAGAGGGCAACATACAGAGCAGAGTAGAGGATACACTGATAATAATATATTTCCTCATACTAGAGGTAGAGGAAGAGGAAGAGTTGGAATAATCACATGCTTCACATGTGGAAAGAATGGGCACAAGTCTTACGAGTGTCCAGAGAAAAAGAAGGACATTGGAGAAGCTCACATCACTGAGGCACAGAGGTGTGATGTTGAGGCAGAAGACATTGAAGGCGAAAGATCGCTTATGATGTGAAAAGTCCTTTTGACACCTGAAAAAGAGGTGGAAAGTTCAGTCCAAAGGACCAGACTTTTCGGGACAACTTGCAAGACCAAGGATAGGGTGTGCAAGGTCATCGTAGACAGTGGTAGCACGAATAATCTTGTATCCACAGAGATGGTGGAGAAGCTGGAGCTGAAGACGACTGATCATCCAAGCCCGTATGAAGTTTTGTGGCTACAAAAAGGACACTAGGTAACTGTCACTAAACAATGCTTGGTTGAATTCAATATAGGTGGGTATAATGATAAGATCTTATGTGATGTTATTCCCATGGATGTTTGTCATTTATTGCTGGGTAGACCATGGCAATATGATAGAAATGTGATTCATGACGGGAAAATGAACACATATACCCTGGAGAAGAAAGGGAGAACCCATATGTTGCTTCCGATAAAGGATAAGGAGGTGAAGCCGAAAGTAAACAACACAATACTTCTTATGAGTGGGAAGGAACTTCTTACAGAGGTGAAGAAGAAATAATATCCACAATTCTTTGTGGTTAGGAAACCGAGGATTGTTCTTATTAGCACAAGAGTGGATGATTTACCAGATGAGGTTCAGGAACTGCTGGAAGATTTCGCTGACATCATAGTGGACGAATTACCTCGTTTGTTGCCACCGATGAGGAGTGTGAGTTATCATATAGACCTCATACCAAGGGCCTGTTTTCCGAATAAATCTGCGTACAGGTTGATGCCACAAGAGAATGAAGAGGTCAAGAAGGAGGTTCAGGATTTATTGGACAAAGGATTAGTCAGAGAAAGCTTGAGTCCATGTACTGTTCCAATAGTGCTTAGTCCGAAGAAAGACGGAGGCTGGAGGATGTGTACTGACTCAAGGGCGATAAATAAGATAACCATCAGGTACAGGTTTCCATTTCCGCAAATGGATGATCTGATGGATTGCTTGAGTGGGGAAAAGTATTTTTCAAAGATTGATCTGAAAAGCGGATACCACCAGATTCGCATGAGAGAAGGCGATGAATGGAAGACAACATTCAAGACAAACGAAGGTTTGTATGAATGGCTTGTCATGCCATTTGGCTTGACAAATGCACCAATTACCTTCATGAGGTTGATGAATGAACTCCTAAAGGATTTCATTAGGAAATTTTTCATTGTGTATTTGGATGACATACTGATTTATAGTAAGTCAGTGGCAGAGCACTTGAAGCATTTGGCTACAGTGATGTAGAAGCTACAACAGGAGAAGCTATTGATTAACATGAGGAAATATTAATTTATGAAGACAGAGCTCAT
Source organism: Picea glauca (assembly GCA_000966675.3). Classification (NCBI taxonomy): domain Eukaryota; kingdom Viridiplantae; phylum Streptophyta; class Pinopsida; order Pinales; family Pinaceae; genus Picea; species Picea glauca. The sequence goes on from JZKD02S1008944.1 coordinate 867,192, forward strand.
TTACCTAGGTTTTGTTATATCTGTGAATGAATTGAAGATGGATCCAGGAAAAGTGGAGGTAATTAAAAATTGGCCATCACCGAGAAATATTTTTGAGGTGAGAAGTTTTCACGGATTGGCTAGTTTCTACCAGAAATTCATCAGGAATTTCAGTGGAATTAGCACAACGATGATGGATACAGTGAAGAAGTGGCATAAATCTTTTCACTGGATAGCAAAGGATGAGAAGAGCTTCAATCTATTGAAATGGAAGATCACGGAACAACTAGTTTTGGTTTTGCCGGATTTCCAGAAGACATTTCAGGTGAAATGTGACGCAAGTGGATTTTCCATAGGAATGGTCTTGAGTCAGTAAGATAGACCGATTGCATACTTCAGCGAGAAGTTGAATGAATCGAAATTGAAGTACTCCACATACCACAAGGAATTTTATGCTATCATCCAAACACTGAAGAAGTGGAGGCATTACTTGATCACGAAAGAATTTGTTTTATATAGTGATAACCACGCATTACAGTTTGTGACTCAATAGGAGAAGTTGAATCAGAGACATGTAAAATGGGTAGAGTATATGCAGAATTTCACATTTGTGATTAAAAACATTTCGGGTACTGCTAACAAAGTGGCTGATGCTTTGAGCAGGAAATGTTTGTTGATGAAGGAGTTCAAAGTTAGGATGTTAGGCTTTGATGATCTCAAGGAAATGTATGCAGGTGATGCAGATTTTGTAGAAGCGTATGAAGCAACTGAGAACCCAGTTCTCAGAGACAGAAGCCCTTGGACGGACTATATGATCCAAGAAGGATTATTGTTTAAAGGCAATTAGTTTTGCATTCCAAATTGCTCCACGAGGGAGAACCTGTTAAAGGAGAAGCACAGTGGTGGATTAGCAGGATATTTTGGCCATGATAAGACATTCACGAAGCTGAGCGAGTCATACTTTTGGCCAGGGATGCGGTCAGAGGTTAAGCGGTTTGTAAACATATGTAGAATTTGCCAGCATTCGAAGGGAATGAAACATAATGAAGGTTTCTATCAGCCATTACCCATACCAGAGAGGCCATGGGATGCGATAAGCATGGATTTTGTATTGGGGTTGCCAAGGACACAAAGAGGTGTTGATTCAATATTTGTGGTAGTGGATAGGTTTTCTAAGATGGCACACTTTATCCCATGCCAGAAAACCAGTGATGCAACTCACATCACAAATCTGTTCTTCAAAGAGGTCATTCGACTTCATGGTTTGCCGAGAAGTATAGTTTCGGACAGAGACACTAAATTCATAAGGCATTTTTGGAGGACCTTATGGAAGAAACTGGGAACTAACTTAACGTTTAGTTTGGCTTATCATCCTTAGATAGATCGACAAACAGAAGTGGTCAACAAAAGTCTGGGAGAATTATTGAGGAGCTTGGTAACAGAGCACCACAACAGTTGGGACCATATATTGCCACAGGCAGAGTTTGCATACAACGACTCAGTGAATCGGAGCACAGGAAAAAGTCCATTTCAGGTTTTCTATGGGATGCAGCCAAGAGGAGTTTCTGAACTGAGGGATTCAGAACAAACTGCTACTAGCAGTGCTAGTGCAGAAGAATTCACTGAGGCGATGAAATAACTTCACAGCAGGGTGAAGGAGCGGTTGTTGGAATCAAGCTAGGAGTACAAGCGCAGAGCAGATCAACATCAGAGACAAATTCGGTTTGAAGTTGGCAATCTGGTTCTGGAACATTTAAGGAAGGAAAGGTTCCCGAGGGGAGCATATAATAAGCTAAATATGAAGAAAATCAGACCATGTAAGGTCTTGAGAAAATCCGGGGACAATGCTTATGAGATTGAGTTACCCGATGGGATCGTAATATCTCCGATATTCAATGTCCCAGATTTATACCCATACAGGGCTGGAGAAGCAGAGACTGAAACTGAGCAGCCATTGATCCAGTGGGTGAAATAGATGCCAGTTGCAGAGAAGCCGTAGATGGAATGCATACTGGACAAGAGAGTGAGTAAGAAGACCAGGAAGAAAGAATACTATGAGTATCTAGTCAAATGGAAGAACCATCCAGTTGAAGATGCCAGCTGGGAGACTAAAGAAGAAATACAGAAGCATGGACAGACTGTTCAGGAGCTCATGGATAGGAGCCCATGAAAATTTTCAAGCAAGGGAGTATGATGCAGGAGCATCGCCCATGCATCAAGCGAGCTAGCGTGGAAGCGGAAGACAGCTGGATAAGCCAGCACAAATTTTTGAAATTGCCTTGGAAGTTGTTGCGCGATCTTAAATGAGTCATTTAAGATGAGGCACACTTGTGTATTGAAATGTACCTTGAGCGGATAGCTCTCGTCCTTTAGTAGATAAACAACATTTAATCTAGTTAATGCAAGTAGGTAGAATTGAATTCTTAGATTAGACAGTTTTAGATAGGAGGAGGTAAAACGGATATAGACACCCTCATTGTATCATTGTAACATTAGTTGAGCCTGAGAATAGAAGCAGGAAGAGAAAGAACAAGCATAGAGTTGTGTAAAAGACATCCATGTATATACATTTGAATTAATAGAAGAAGATTGTTTCAAATTCATGGTTTTGGTGTCTGATTCTCTGTGTATTGACATTATGCTCATGAATGTTTATTTCCTGTTATACATTTTCTTTATTGCTATGTATATGATTTCATGGTTGATTTGAAGTCTGAGAGGGAGATGAAATGAGTTTCAATTGTTTCTCTATTTGAGCCAGAGAATTCCTGCAAGGAGTGCATTCAAATTGTCCGCAAGGAGTGCATTGACAGAGGGTTCATATAGAGATAACTTTTGTTCTCATTCACCCCAAAGTGAAGTTGGTCACAGGAGCCATGCAAGAAGTGTGCAGGCCAAGTAAAAGTATCAGGGTTGTGAACCTAAGTAAAGCATTGAGAGATTGTTACTGCAGGTGTGCGCAGGGTTGGGTAACTTCAACACTTAGGGGTTGTTAAAGGGTTGCCACAAGGAGTGCACGCAAGGAGTCTTTTCTAAGGCTCAGAGTCATAGCCAAGATCAGGAGGGATAGGCCTTTGAATTTTGTCGACAGAAAGTGCAGTGAAATTGTGTCTTGACGGCTTGCAAGGAGTGTCGCAAGTTACGCGCAGGTGGACGAGTCCCACAGAGGAACACTTGGTCGTTCAGTGGTTTACGAAAAGGAGAACGGACGGTCAAAATCCTCTGAGGAGATTTCACAAAGTTCCGAGGGCCATTAGATCTTGCGGAGGTGCAAGGAAGTTACAACAAGAAAGTTTAAGGGTTTAAAGCTCAGGAGGGACAAAGCGTCGATCCAAGTCGGCCAGGGTCATTGGATTCACACGCATATCGTGAATCGGGGTTTCGTGAGTCGAAGCTCCAAATTATTGCAACAAGAATTGTGATATTGCGATACGCGATATCCCGACAGTCAAAGGACAGTGTGTGGGCCATAGTAGAATTGGCGAGTGGAGGACAGGTGACATAAGTCATCGAGGTTTCGCAACAAGAAGTGTCGAGACATTGGCATCAGGATTCATGATCCCACGAACCTCGAAATCGCGATAGAAGTGATGGGAGGTGGAAAATCCAACTCGCACGTGTGTGTCAGAGTTTCGGCACATAGGGGTTCGTAGTTTGGAAATTCCATTTGTTGACATCGCGAGTGGCAAAATCACGATAGGAGGAACCCCGATAACAAGGGAAAAGGTCAACGTTGACTCACGTCGGATTTCGAAAAATCGTGAGGCATGAAACACGCGACCACAAAATTCGCGAAATCGCGAATTCCGATTTCCCGATCGTTAAGGGAGATATTTTGACGAATTGTTGTGGGTAAGGAAAATTCCCGATAGGGAATTAGAAGAACCTTGGTGTTCTTCGGGCCGTGAGAAGAAGAAGATCCTGTGAGAGCGGACGTGCTTCGAGGAGTGCGGCTGCATCATTATACAAGTGGACCAATTGGGAGATGCTACATGGTAGCCTTGATTGGCTTAGTTATGGTTGTCTTTACCCAAAAAAGAAATGTGAATCCCATGGAATATATCATTTGACCACATTATATGTTATATGGTATATATATGTTATAATCAACATTACAACCATCATATTGTTATAACCACCAACGAATATATACATGGTAAAATATAACAAAAACAAAACAATGTATAGCGCAGTCGGCAGGGTTTGACCTCGCAACCTGTCATATATCATGCCAATGTTCCAACCAATGCGCCCAAGGGGTGGTTTGTTATACTATTTGTGGTAATTTATATTTAAATTTAAACTAATTTCTCCAGGAATATGGGGAGCGAATACATGTTCGAACCCCAACCTTACCCTATATAAAATTAGGTTCAGACCCTTGTACGAAGACATGGGAATGCATGCCAAGAAGTAGGTTGCATAGAAATTTGTGCCAATTTCAAATTTGTCTCGATTTGCGTCCAAGAGGTGTTCATAGTTTTGGTTTACCTCATTTTGCATGATATTGAGTTCTTGGGAAAGGTATAGAGTGTCTATACTCATTTTTCTCAGAATTTTGAGAGGAATATGATGATGATGTTAGTTCTATGTAAACTTTATACGTATGAAAGTCGTATTATCATTTTTTATTTATGAGACCCATAGTCTTGTTATACATGCAAAAAGAGGTCTTTGGGCACCCGTTCAAAACATAGTCGAGTTTATACTCGTTCTTCTCATAATTTGGTGAGGAATTCAGTGGTGACCTCTCTTTCTGGGCTAGAGTAACAAAATTTAAGGGTGTCTTCAAATTGGTCATTGTAAGTCATCATTGTAAAAGAAGAATTTGAGCATTAATAGAGCAGTCTCACTGTTTGGAAATCCATTATCAAATTGTGTAATGAGCTATGTTATTTTTTGTCTCTATTTCTCTCTATTTTGGCACTCATTATTTCAGCAAGTTATTTATCAATATTAATTAAGTTTATGGATAAATAAGTGTTTTTACATGTTATTTGCAAATAGTCAAAGATGATATTAATTTTCCGAATCTAGTAGGATGTTTATGTGTATTTTAAGAAATAATTTTACATCTAAGTATTTTCGGATCATTCATCTTCCACTCTTAGCCTCAAGTTCCTCTTCTTGAATTTTGTACATCATATACTTTAGAGAATATGAATGGATGAGAAATGTAGCATTATGTATTCCCTTATCTATATTATTTACACCATGAGTTGGGATTGTAAATATGTTAACTATTGGTTTATAGATTTATACTTTGTTATTGTTACTATCTCCATGTTGTTCATATCTTATTTTATAATTTCATTCAATTGTCAAGATTATAGTGTTTAAGGTTTCCTGATTATATCGTCAATATATGCTTAGTTTACATATTCATTTTTGGTGTACCTTCATATTTGAAATAGAAAACTCATAGCAATATTTAGAAAAATGTAAAACAAAACCAAAGTCTTGAAGAAACAACAATAGGAAAACCTTTATCAATATTTTGAATAGGAAGTATTGTTCACTTTCCTCTTCGAGGAGAAACTTCCAATTGAACAAAGATCCAATATAATATTAACCACTTAGCATCCAATTGCATAGCTCCCAATACTACAAATAATTTATATCTACCCAAATCCATGACCACCTTGTCGGGTTTCAATAATGAAGCTACATCAACTACTTAGTTGATCTTATTTAATAAAAATGGTCATTATGGTAACACTATATTTTCTTAATAAAAATGGTCATCAAAGTATTGAAGAAACAACAATAGGAAAACCTTTATCAATATTTTGAATATGAAGTAATGTTCACTTGCCTCTTCAAGGAGAAACCTCCAATTGAACAAAGATCCAATATAATATTAACCACTTAACCGCCAATTACATATCTCCCAATACTATAAATAATTTATGTCTACCCAAATCCCTGATCACCTTGTAGGGTTTCATTAATGAAGCTACATCAACTACTCAGTTGACCTTATTTAATAAAAATGGTCATTATAATAACAATATATTTTCTTTACCAAGGGATGGACACAATACATTAAGTAACAACATATTCCCTTAACTAGGGAAGTTAGGGTGGGGTGCCAACATTCTCTCCCCTTCAAAATTAATTTTGTCCTTAAGGCTTGAGATGTGGAAATTATTGTGGGATCATGGATGATTACCATGTCACATCTTGAAGCTATGTATCATTCAACTAGGTCAATGCTTCTTGGATACTGCGTTGGAATAGACAACAATCTCTTTTGTCTAAAACTACCTTTGGATGCAACCAAATGGAACCCTCTTTGTCCAATTCTAGGAGTATGGTTTTAAGTTGGCAATTTGGCCCCACCACTTTCTTCAAGAATGATAGATGAAATACTGGGTGAATCTTATAGTGGAATGGGAGATTTGAATTGTAAGCAACAAGTCCAATACAAGTAAGTATTGGATATGATCCATAAAACTTAGGTGTAAATTTCTTGTGGCTATTTTCCTTGATAAATGTTTACTTATAGGACTAGAGACAAGGAACATGTGATTCCCTTATTCAAAGTGGCACTCACATTGATGTTGATCGACCTTTTTCTTGATTATATTGTGAGCCGACAGTAAACTAGCCTTAATTGTATCGAGAATGTCAACACAAATATTCAAGGTTTTTTCCACCTCCTAAACCTTGGATGTCACTAGTAAATACAAGACCATTGATGGGGGTTTTGTCTATATATAACCCCATAGGGTGAAATTTTTGAAGCACCATGAAAAGAAGTATTATACCACCATTTTACAATCGATAGCCATTGAACCCACTATGCATGCCTTTTTTAGGAAAACATTGAAAGTAAGTTTCTAAACACTTATTGACCACTTATGTATAGACATTTGTTTGGGAATGATATGCTATGCTTATTTTCAACTGGGTACCTTGTATTTTAAAAAACTCCTACTAAAAATTTCTAGTGAATGCAGTATCACAATATGACACAATTGAATTAGGAAAGCCACATGGTTTAAAAACATTGTCCATGCATAAATAATTGTGCAACTATGGAGGTATTAAAGGGGTTTTCTCAAGCATAAAAGTGATATTATTTGGAAAGGTAATCCACAACCACCACAATGACGAATTCGTTTCCCACTCTAGGTAACCCCATAATAAAATATATGGAAATATTAGTCCAAACGGTTGTAGGAATTGATAAAATATGTAATGCACCTCGAGGCTTCACAATTTCACCCTTGTTCCTTTTTCATGTGTCACATTCAACCATAAAGGTTTGGATTCATTTCTCGATGCCTTCTAGAAAGAATAAATTCATAATCTATTCATATGTTTTATGAAACCTTGAGTGGTCCCCTTTAGGAGAGGAATGCAATTCAATTAACACTCTTGATTTGAATGTTGAATTCAAAACCAAAAATATATTCCCTTTATACAACAATGCATCACTATTACAATTTTATTCTTGTTGTGCATTTAGATCTACTTGGATCTATGGACACCTAAAGTTGAATCATTGATGAAACTAAAAATTGATAAAAATGAAGAACTAGTTGATTGTAAGTCAGTTGAGTAAGATAAACGAATTGACCATAGGTTGGTTGACTACGCATGAATATGAAATCAACTTCATGAAAATCAATTAATTTATGAATTAATGAACTACATTGTTAAGTTGACAGACAAAAAATTAGCTAGCACACTATACCATATATTTTTCCTATAAATACAACCAATGCAGTCTCATTTTCTAATTATGAGAGAATTTAAGCCACAATGAACCATATTCGATTTACACAAAGCTCTATTCAACCAATTTACCAAGAAACTTTACAGGCCAGTAGAAAATACATAACACAGGAAGAAACTATGGCATCGAAAATGAGAGGGGAAATCTCATAGTCTAAAGCATCCAGATCTAAAATGGTCAACCCTAGAACCAATAAGAGGTTCGACAAGCAATCTACATCAAAGTTAGAGGCTAGAATGGGAAAAATATAACAATCCAATATGGAGGAGATATATTGGGAGAAACATTGTCTAAATTTCAAGAAGTGAGTTTTCGTCGGTGGTAAATGGAGGGATGAAACCCTCATGTCAAAAAGATTCAAAATAAGGTCATACCTAGGTGCACCAAAAGTCACAAGTTTTGATGACTAGGAGGAAACAACCAATTTCATAGTCTACAAGTACCAGAATGAGTAAATTTGGATCGACCATCCAATAACAATCATAGCTAATCTAATATGTTGAATTATATTATTTCCAAGCAAGGGAGAACCTATACCAAAGAGTAACGACCCATAGGCATAGATCCAAAATTTAATTAGAGGAACTACTTACAAAACTCCAAAGGGATAGTAATTATCCAAGTACTAGAAGTACATGTCAAATGGACATGTGTGATTGCTTCTCTACCCTTGAATAGCTTTGGTTGAGCATCAAATGTAAAGTTTCACATGTTAGAGGCTATTGGGAGGATAGTTGAAGAAGGTAAATTGTTCAATTGGGTATAGCATGCAACCAACATACTCAATGTAAACTCCAAGGAATGTCAAGAAGGAGGAAACACCATCAAGTACCCATTTCTATTGATTTGAGTTTCCATGTCCCAAGTGAGCCTAGTTGGTGAATCTTCAATCACACCACCCAATACACTGATTATGTGGAAATTCTAGTGCTTTTCTTCATTCTCGAAGGAAAATATTGAGGGGTTGACTCCCCGGTATATGTTTGAAGAATGGGTGAAATCTCTAAAATCCACCTTCCATAGGTGGAGACTCCCCCAAAATATTAGAAGAGAATTTCCCTTATATGTGCATGTTCGTATAGGATTGGACTTAAACAAAGTATGGTATTCAAAAGGATCAGGTGGGGAGGAAAAGGATCTCAATTAATACCCCACAGTTGAGGAGATATTCAATGAAATTTCATACTAGTCAAATATAGTCACACCAATACCACCAATGGCTAGGAAGACTGGCTCTTATATAGTTGTGCCTTTGTAAAATGATGAAGTCGAAGAGGAACACGAATTATCCATTTACACGATACCTTTCATGGTGCAAGCAAGGTCAACCACAAAGTCCCTAGAAAATAAGAAAATCGATTGAAAGAAAGAAAAAAAAAACAAGAAAGGTGAAGTGAACTAAAAAATCCAGTTGATTGGAGATGAATTGAATGCCCTCATCCAAGGTGTCAATTAGCTCTACTTTGAGGAACCCCACTTAAAGAATAAACTGGAGCAAGTATCCTATAAATTTCTCATAACAAAGCGTGAAAAAAAGGGGAATATTAGTAGGGAGTAGGCCCAGAAGAGGGGAAAAGTCCTAGAATCAAGTGTGGGATACTATTGCATAGAATACATTGACAAATCCAAGTAGATAATTATAAATTCACTAAATAATAAAATTAGAGTTGAGAAGAAACTTCAAATAAACTTAGAGAAAATATGCTTAGAAAAAGCAGCAGAAACAACAATAAGGGAGGGAAAAAAAAGAACTTAAGAAACATGTATCAAGATAAAACTCCCTAGCCCTACCTGACCTACATCACACAGTTAGCAATCAGCCTGAATAAGGATCCCTTTCCTCAAAATGAGACTCCAATAGAATAATAAGTATTATCCCACTATAAAGTAACTACAATGGTTGTTATTGATATAGAGAAACCACATGAATGACATTAGTCGACAGAGAAACAGTTTACATAGCAGTCGACTCACTAATAGTAGGAAAGTAATTCAACTACAAGTTCAACTCAACATGATCAAGCATCAAAGAAACATCAACAAAAAAATCCATAACAACCAAAACTAGCACCTTCCACCATGGGATGAACACATGAAAATATAGAGAAAAAAAATCAAGGCACGAGAAAAAAAAATGCCAAAGATATTTAGCACCTTTAGATTGAAGGAAGACTAAGAGAGAAAATATTCAATGGATCTTAACCCAAATGATTCCTCTAACATGGAGATCCAATAATTGTATGGAGAATTTAGTAAGGATGGTTTCAAGATATGGGGTGGATCCTCAAATAAACTTAGGCATCATCGACTTAAGGATACACATGACATTCCTACAAGAAGAAGGTAGAAGATACATTGGGGATTAGCGTAGTCGATCCACCAAAAGAATCTATTAATTGTATACAAACGCTCATCGACAATCTAGTTGACATCCATCAACAACTTCTTCCATAAAATCCAAAGTTTGAATACCAACCATACCAATTCAATTTTGAATAAGGAGAGTCATAAGTTTGAGGAAATGAAATCTTATTTAGAAAAGAATTGTGCCCATTCTCGAAGAATGAATATTATCCTCATGAATTGGTCAACCTATTTTTCTAATGTTTGCATCAAACTAAAATTCACTCAATCCCTCATTTTGTAACTTGATAGCAGGAAAAGATCAACAAGATATTCATGGAGC
>JZKD02S1008944.1:906409-920271 GCA_000966675.3 Picea glauca
AAAAATGATGCTCCAAAGATCAACATTGGTGATGTAGATCCAAATATGTAGAGTCAAACAATAAATCATCCACTAGTACTAGAGAACAAGTAAAATAAAGGAGAGTATGCATAGAAGGCTCTTGTCTAGTATCCAAAATTTTCTCTACATAAGGTGGATTAGAGTTATCAGATAGAAGATGAAAGTGGTTGTCATCCCATAAATGACAATTATCCATATGCCGATCATCACAATTACCCTCAAAATGATACCAAGCATATGTTTCTTGATTATACTCTTATGTGACATAATGGTTGATGATCTCCATGTTACATCTCTCATTCCTTGCATGTTTAATCTCTTGAATATTTTGAACTTTGTCTTGCAGGCTTCAATCTCCCATTGAACTTCATTGAAGCCCATGAGGATTCAAGGGAAAATTTCCATTGAAAACACCAAATATAATATACCAAAAGAAAGATCTGAAAATCCTCTATCCAATGGAATTGATCTGGTAGCAATTTGAGAACCCTATCAAAATTTATGATCTCTACAATGTCTTCTTCGTGACCACGTAAAACCCTAATAATGGTTGATTTTAAATCAACGATATATTCACTTTCATACCTCTCATTACGACGATTGTTTTTTTAAATTGGGTGATTTTTCAAAGGGAACTCATATCTATAATTTTTTGGGTGAATTCTTAATCAATATCTATAGACACCAACAAAATCACATGACCATTCTCGGAAAAACCCTGAAAAATGTTGATTCTAAATCAACGATATCTTCTCCTCCTGAACTCCAATTCATATGTTTTTTTTTTAAGTTGTTGTTTTTCCAAGAGGAACTTAGATATACAACCAGTTTCATCAAATTATACACATAGAACTATGAGAATTGACCTAATTTTTGTAGCTCATTTTATTCTTCATTTGAAACCTACAAGATAGAAAAAAAAATTGAAAATTTGCATGGCCGAAGAAAGAGATATGATACCAATTATTAGGTACCAAAGATTTGAATAATAAATCACTAAAATATATATAATAAATCCCACTTTATTATAAGAAAACCCTTAAGGTAGGGAAACACCATACAATTGATCCTATTAAGGAAGGGATCCACTCTTGATCACTTGTATTTTCGAGGGGGAAACCTCCTAATGAGATATGCTCCAAATATTATACTTCTTAAACATTCCCATTACATTTATCATACCCCTTTCTATAATACTACCTACCACCTAAGAGCATTCTGAAGGAAAAACCTTCTAGTAGGTGGAACCTTTTAGTAAGCCCTCTTACATTTATTATGTTCACACTAGGCATTATTTATTAACATTGGTCTCTATACATAAAAATACATGTTTACTATTATTCCCCTTGGGTACCTCCCTAGGTACCCCATATTATGCCCCTGGCTACACTACATTCTTGTGATGAGTAGTTCAACTCTGTCATGTCTTTCACCTTCACAAAAGTGGTCTTAATGGTCATATAATTTTCCCCTCTACCACTGAATGTTAGGCCTTCCTGGCTAATCCTCACGAAAACTATAGTGGGGATTAGGATCCATTTTTTTCTAATTCCTATCCCTTATCCATCATATCCCATGTTTTTTAACATTTTGGAATCAATGCCTCTTGTATGATTTTCAAATTCACCTAAATCCTCTTGAGAAATTTCTAAGAAAGGTGAGCTTATCAGATTGGTCTCAGTCATGGTGTTGATTTTTATAGTAGAAATAGAAAGTGACCATGATTTCTAGTTCTCTTAGATAGTTTCTTAGAGCTTTGACAATTCCTTCTCCTTCTCTACCAACTCTTGTTCCAACTAAGTCTTCATCCGAGTGAGTTTATCCTCTTGTTAGTTATCCATATGGATGAACTTGTTGATATTATGGTAGCTTCAGGAGGTATGAACCTCTATTGTGACCTTTGAAAATATTAGAATGTTCCGAAAAGAAGCAAAGAAATGAAGGAAACCCTAGAAAATATGTCGGATGAAAAAATATAATTAATATGAATTAATTAGTACCCAGAATGAGAAGTCATCCCCAGTAAGTCTGCCAGAATAACTATAAATACAGGGCGACAGTCTCTCATTTGACACACTTCTTAGAATTGCATAGAGCGGTTTCTGCGCACTACAGTCCAGTAGTTTTGTGCGCAAGTCATGGGGAAGGTGTTGCGCTAGTTTTTGGGTGGGACTGTCTGATCATCTTGGTTACTTCTTTCTTCATGCATTATCCTCTCTTGGAAATTGGATTGCTACCAGGATTCTTTTCTCTGTCAAGGTCAAGGTGCTCGGAGGGTGGCTTCAGCCTATGGTTGGGTGACAAGGGTATTGTCAATGGTAAAACACGCACAATCTTTCATATTCTAACAGGTTATGGGCCCACACCTCCTTCATTTAGTCTAAATGTTGGAAGGAAGCATAGCCGCTAGGATATTGAGCTCGTTGAGGAACTGCTGCTAGGGTTACTAGCAGGAGAAACTTCCAAAGACACTACTGCTAAGGTTACTAGCAAAAGTAGTTGCAGAAACCCTAATCTCAGATCTGGTACCTTGTGATGGAGCATCTTGCTCAAAAAGAAGATATTCAGATGCACCTTTTTTCTCTCTCAAAAGGAAAAAATGACGAAGTTGAAGTTTTGGATCAAGGCATGACCAATTACTAGTCAACCACAAATATGAGTGAAACAATCAGTCTTCTACACTACTCAGCACTCACTGGAATGATTGAAGATGACATGTGGATAATCGATAGCGGAGCTTCTAGGCACATGATGGGAGATCAAGCCAGGCTCTCAAATCTAAATGAGAAGAAGACCTCATAGAAGGTAGATCTTGGAGACAAAACCACTTACCCTGTAGAAGAATTTGGACAAGCCTCCATCAAAATGAAAATAGGTAACTATGTTCACTTAAGAAATGTTTTATATGTACCTGGTTTAGAAAAGAATCTTGTATCGATATCTTGCCTAGAAGAAAAGGGAAAAAGAATATCTTTCATGGATGGAAACATGTTATCATGTCATAAAGACTACAACATAGAGAATCCTAGGGTTATTGGAAGTCGTGAAGGAAATCTGTATAGACTACTAGAAAAAAATGAAGAAGCTCTTGTACACAACAAAGTCAACCCCAATGATCTTTGGCATAGAAGGTATGCTCACATTAAATATCAAGCATTACCCTTTCTCAAAAGGATGGTTGAAGGAATACCAAAGTTGCAGTCTACACATGAAGGAATCTGCAAAGGATGTGATCTTGGGAAGAATATCAAGAAACCATTCCCAAGAAGCAACAACAGATCTAAGGAGATTTTAGATCTAATACACTCATATGATTGCGGTCTGATGCCAGTAAAATATCTAGGAGGATCTTCCTACTATGTAATCTTCATAGATGACTATTCAAGAAAGACTTGTCTATATCTACTAAAGACAAAATATGAAGTATTCAACAAGTTTCAAGAGTTGAGAGAAGAAATAAAAAAAATCACTAATAAGAAGATCAAGATGCTAAGAACCGATTATGGTGGAGAATATACATCAAAGGAATTTGTTGCATTCTGCAAATCGGTAGGGATTAGGAGGGAGTTGACTGTTCCTCATAATCCTCAACAAAATGGTGTAGCAGAAAGAAAGAATAGATCCATTGAAGAAACCGTAAAAGACTTACTAAATGATCAAGGTCTATCCATGCTCTTATGGGGAGAAGCAACAATGACAAAAATATATGTGCAGAACAGAAGTCATCATTGTATATTGAAGTACATGACACAAGAAGAATATTTCTCAGGTAAGAAGCCTAATGTGGAAAATCTAAGAATATTTGGATGTCCTGTTTACTCCCACATTCCCAAGGACAAGAGGAATAAATTAGAACCTTCAGGAAAGAAAGGGATATCTATGGGATACAATGATTCATCCAAATCTTATAGAATATATATTCTAGAACAACACAAGATCAAAGTCAGTAGAGACGTAACATTCAATGAGAATATGGTCTTCAAGAAATCCATAGAAGAAACTATAGAAGAAGAAGATATCGAAGAACTTAACGAAGAAAGCACAGAAAATGAAAATGACGAAAAGGAACTACATGATCATCATATGGAGACATGTGAGAACATTGATTCATATATCGTACCTAAGACCAAGAAAAGACGATCTTGTCTTGAATCTACCTTACAAGACGTAGAAAGACTCAAGGTTCTAGAAGGAACATTCAGAAAGAGTAAAAGACCTAAAAGATTCTCAAGTTATGCAACATACATGATGAAGCTTCTAGATGAAGAACTTACCACATTTGAAGAAGCAGTTCAAAAGGGACAATGGAAAGAAGCTATGATGGAAGAGCATCAATCCATTATGAAAAATGAGGTATGGGAAATCGTACCAAGAACTAAAGAAAAATCGGTGGTAACTTCAAAATGGGTGTACAAGATCAAACATGTAGCAGACGGAAGCATGGATAAATACAAGGCAAGATTCGTAGCTAGAGGGTTCTCTGAGAAGGAGGGAGAATATTATGATGAAACGTTTGCTCCGGTGGTTATATATACTTCCATCAGAGCTATCATATCTCTTGTCGCTTCCATGGGATGGAACTTACATCAGATGGATGTAAATACATATTTCCTCAATGGAGATATTGAAGAAGAAGTATGTATTGAACAACCTCAAGGGTTTGAGGTACATTCTAGAGACACTCACGTTTGTAGATTAAAGAAAGATCTATATGGAATCAAGCAAGCTCCAAGGGCTTGGTATGACAGAATGGACAACTATCTAATGAGACTTGGTTTCTCCAAGAGTCATGTAGATCCAAATCTTTACTACAAAGTCGTTGACAATGCACCTGTAATCCTACTACTATATGTTGAAGATCTATTCATAACAGGTGAAGAGTCTCTCATCATCCAGTGCAAGAAGGAATTATCTTCTGAATTTGATATGAAAGATCTAGGTCTCATGCATTATTAATTGGGACTAGAAGTATGGAAGAAGTGTGGTGAAGTACTCCCTGAACAAGGAAAGTACGCAATAAAGATCCTTCAGAAATTTGGAATGATGGATTGTAAGTCCATGGACACTCCTATGAATGCGAATACAAAAAAAGTAAAGGTTCCATATTCTGATCCAGTAGATCCATCTCTATATCGACAACTAATTAGGTCATTGATGTATTTGGAAAATACTCGACCAGACATTTTCTTTGCCGTGAATACACTAAGCGAGTTCTAGGTGGAATCAAGACATGAGCATTGGATAGCTGCAAAGCATGTATTAAGATATATTTGTGGAACAATAAACTATGGTTTGAGATATACCGCATCCATCAATATAGAGATTCATGGATTCACAGACTCAGATTGGGGAGGAAGTGCAGAAGATAGAAAGAGCACTTCAGACATGTGTTTTAGCTTGGGCTCTGCTATGATATCTTGGGGCAGCATGAAACAAAATTTTGTCGCACTCAACACAACAGAAGCATAATATGGTAGCATGTGAAGCATGCACAAAAGAAATATGGTTAAGGAAGTTAATCTCCGATTTATTTGATCAGATTCTAGAATCGACCATAATATATTGTGATAATCAAAGTTGTATAAGATTATCAGAACATCCTGTGTTTCATGAAAGGTCGAAACACATTGAGATCAAATACTACTTTATTCGAGAAAAATTCCAGGAAGGAGAGGTAAAGCTCGAGTATATCCCCACTGATGAGCAGACAACAGATATCCTGAAAAAACCTCTATCCAGAATAAAGTTTGCATATTTCCGAGAGAAGATGGGGATCATGGAAATAACTCCCTTAGTTGAAAGGGAAGAAATGACTCTCCAGGTTGGGAGGGAGCACTGAAAATATTATTGAAGACAATTATTTTTTTTTGTGATTGAAAAATAGTCCAACTTGGACAGATTCTTTCTTGTTCGGAAAGTGGATTGAGATTTTTGATGGACAGTGATTTCCCATTGTGGTTAACATGGGAAATGGTCCAGATTTCTGATGTATCATAGACATCGACTTCCCATTGTGGTTAACATGGGGAGTGGTCTAGGGCAATCTCTCTTCTTGAGGGTTACTCAAGAAGACTGGCCCACCTCACCGGACAATTATTTCTTATTGTGGTTAACATGATGAATGGTCTGTTTTGGAGGTTGATATAGGACAGTATTTTCCTCTTGTGGTTAACAAAGGAAATGGTCCAGACAATCATTCCTTAGGGTTTATACATTCTCTTCAAGGTTCACTTTGATTAGTGTAGTAGGAATGGCCCAGGGTGGGGAATGGTCCAAGCTTAGCAATCAAGGATAGGCATTCCTTAGGGTTTATACATTCTCTCCAGGATGCACTTTGATTAGTGTAGGAAGAATGGCCCAAGGTGAGAAATGGTTCAGGTTCATAAGACAAGACAAGTATTCTTCCTTGCTTGAGAAGAATAGTCCAGATATCTCATTGTTCTACTCTAAGAGCAGATATTCTTTCACATCTCACAGACATGAGTGAAAGATTGTCCCAGATGATTCCTTTTATTTTTTATAAAAAAAATTATGCAGGTTGTCATTAGATGATTATTATGGAGACTGTCTATCTCTAGACAATAGAGATATACTATTGTGGTGGATATGTTCCATTGTTTGTGACTATGTGTCACGGTTTGAGTAGTTGTGTCACGGTTTGAGTAGTTGTGTACTACCAATTGAATGGTCTGCTTGTGCTCAAGACCATACCTCCCTAGCTAGGAGGGAGTGTTGATATTATGGTAGCTTCGGGAGGTATGAACCTCTATTGTGACCTTTGACAAGATTAGAATGTTCCAGAAGGAAGCAAATAAATGAAGGAAACCCTAGACAAGATGTTGGCTGCAGAAATATAATTAATATGAATTAATTAGTACCTAGAAGGAGAAGTTGGCCCCAATAAGTCTGCCAAAATGACTATAAATACATGGCACTGGTCTCTCATTTGACACACTTCTCAGAATTGCAGAGAGCAGTTTCTATGCACTGCAGTCCAACATTTTTGTGCGCAAGTCCTAGGGAAGGTGTTGCACCAGTTCTTGGGTGGGACTATCTGATCATCTTGGTTACTTCTTGCTTGGTGCATTAGCCTTTCTTGGCTATTGGATTGCTACCAGGAGTCTTTTCTCTGTCAAGGTAAAGGTGCTCGGAGGGTAGCTTTGGCCTATGGTTGGGTGACAAGGGTATTGTCAATGGTAAAACAAGCACAATCTTTCATATTCTAACATAACTTATCTCCCAAGTGTACAAGATGGAATATTCTCTTGTTTCGATTGACCATAACCGCAATGAAGGATTATTGTGATTCATTACATTGTTTCTTTAGCATTGAAAATAGTCTTGTTGATCTCTCGAGGATCTTCTCCATCTTTTCCATCCTCTAGTTAAACTTTTGGACCTGTTCCTTTAAGTAATTTTTCTCATCTTGAATTTGAGCATTGATGGACCTTAAGTATTTTGACCTCTCTCTGTTTTTTTTAGACATCTTGTGTCCATGGTCTCTTCAATTGTTTGGTAGTTGCATCATATTCAAGGATTCAACTGCTATTGTACCAATGTGATCCATAAATGAGGGACTTATAACCCATTTTCTTCACCAACACATATACTATGTTTAAATTTATTTATGAATTCTATATCTTTATTCTCGGTCTTATATAGATAGATCTATCTTTAGAAATGATCCTAGGCCTTTATTATTAGTGTATCATGCACACAAAAACCAACTAGAAATGGAAATAACAATTAGGCCAATAAAAATCAAGGCTCTGCAAATACTCCATCCCTGATAAATCTCTCATTTGATTTCCTTCTTACATCTCTTATTTGATTTCCTTCTTATAGGTAAAAAAAATAGACTAGTTAACATAGATTCACCATGGTGGTGCCATTCCTAAGAAAACACATCTTTCTCTCTTTCTTCATGATCTCAAATTGCTATGATTTTTAGAGTTTATGTCTCCTCTCTCAAATAAGAATTTCTTGTTAGTTTCCATGAGAAAAGATCATAGATCATTCCACTTGTTCTTGGTTGTCTACATAGCATTTCTTGCTCCCTTTCGCAATTATATGGAACAAGTGGAATCATGGACCTATGGTGTCAAATGTTTGTTGGTTTCACTTATCTTCAATAACTCCAATAAAATTCAAAATTGGACTGCAACCCAAACAAATGGAGGTTCCAAATATTGCATCTATTCTTGAAATCAATTGCGAGTTAGACAAAATCAAAGGTAGAGATAAACTTGTTTGGGTCAATGATGCACTCATTGTAGCTAGCAAAAAGCTCAAAGTTCTCTTTGAAACTAATGGGACCACTCCAACCTATATTACTCCACCAACCAATGTAATAATCCTCTTTGGTTTCACAAGAAGAGGAATTGTTTGAATATGATCAAAAGGGAGGATGTCCCATGGCCATTCATTTCCAATCCAAATAATTCAAAGAAAATTTCTTCAACAATAATGATATCTATAGGAAATCATGAAACAAACCATTAAAGGAAGGTGCTCCCATGCATTTCAGGGATATAACTCACCCAAAAAAAACATGTACATCCTATATGGTGATGAATTTGTCCTCAAGATTAACTCTAAGGATTGTTGTGTGCAGGCTTGTGTGAATTCCTAATGGTCTAAGGAGAATGGTAATGTTGAATAAAAGGGACAAAATTGACAATTAAGGAGTAACAACTCTAATTCTCTTAATGGTCTAAGGAGAATGGTAATGTTGAATAAAAGGGACAAAATTGACAATTAAGGAGTAACAACTCTAATTCTCTTGACTATTATAATTACTCAAAAATTTGACAAGGATTGAATTCAATATGAATTCAATCGAACACATCAAGGATTTGAGTCATGTGAGACTGTAATATATGGACAATGAAATGCCAAACATCATACACCAAAACAATTGCATGAGAAATATTTCTATGTCAATTAGAATTAAAGGGTATAGATCATATCGAGGACACCACGATCAATGAATAAGGGAATTGATGGTTTTTGATAGATCGATGTGTCTAGGTACCATAGTGTCTCATTAAACTAAGAGGAAACTCACTGAGAGTGTATGGAACTACCCCAAACAATAGAAACATTGAATGTCTAATGCACAATCCCAATAATCCTATACATGATTTTGGAACCACTAATTTTCTATTAATTGATGATCATTAGGGAAGATAATGTACTGGTTGTGTCATGCTTATTAGTCGTAGAGTGTAGGAAATGAGAAATGGTAGTATACTAAGCATTTAGAGAGAAAACCCACAACAATTAATGTACATTAGGGAAGATAATGTACTGGTTGTGTCATGCTTATTAGTCATAGAGTGTAGGCAATGAGAAATGGTAGTATACTAAGCATTTAGAGAGAAAACCCACAACAATTAATGTACATAGGACTAAAAAAATACATAGGAATACCACCACACAACATTTGAACACCACCACTAGATACATAGTTTACCTTGGAAACCAAAATGAGAAAGCCAACTTTGAATGTTTGCTAAGCTTTCATTTTAGCAATTTTTGGTTACAATGAAGCTTATGGTTTTCTATCCTCTTCCCCTCTTAGACAAAAACAATCCCTTTGAGATTTAAAGTATAGAAATAAATTAGGAGAGCTCGGGCAATGGGAAGACCAACATGCATAGCCTTTCACTTCCCATTCCTCAATATTTTCTCTCCTATTTGTTTTTGTTTTTGTTTTTCATTTAATTCTATTTTTTTCTTTTGTCTTATTCACTTTTACATTAGCATTATTTTTCTTANAGGGCTCTGCTAACGTATTTTGCGTGAGATGTACTTAATGAATCAACGAGGAGAAAATGAAAAAATAGGTGTCCCACGTGAGGGAACTGTAGATTCAAATAAATCGGGCCCTTTGATAAAGGAAAAGGTTTAGAATAACCTGATGGCCAGGCATTCTTAAAACCTATTTTTCTTTTTCGTTGCAGGGACTATTTCTTTCTTGCAGTGGTAGGTCTCGCAAAGTATTCTGCGCTGATCTATAAGAATTGAAACCAATATGGCATTAAATAAGTGAAGGAGGAGAGTCGTGAATCATATAAGCTTAGCATTCTGTGTGTTGCTGCCAACATCATAGTTTTTGTGTCTGCAAGTCTCAGGATTTCTCAGGAGCAAGCACGCCATGGGCCAAGCCTGGACTGGTTTACAAAACACATTTAAATGTATTGGTCTCAGATACAAATTTTCTTTTTGTTATTATGGGAATTTTACTGTCTTTAAACCCTAGAAATTGAGATCCAATTGTTTGACTTTGTTAAAATGTTATAGCTACCAACCATTTATTATTTAGTCACCCTGATGTGATGCAGACCACGTCTCAGAAGAATATTTGAATAAGATTATAGACACCACATTTGACAGTTTACCAGGTGGTCGAGATGGAAACGCTCAGAAGAAAACGATAACCTATGACCAGCTGTATGAAGCAATAATTGAGATCTTCAAGTAAGCTTCTAAAAGTGGGGGATGAATTTGCAACTCCAAATTTCATTTTTGTTTTTGAAGATCCTTTCCTTATTATTTTTTCTCCCCTTCTTTTGTTTTGGAATAGGAAAATCAACGAGATACCTGGCACTAATTGGGCTCCTCCGTCAAAGCAATCTATGGTAAAAATGATACAGGTTTGTAATTAGGTTTATTGGGTTTGTTTTTTCAATTTATAGTAAAATTTGATATTTCTTTCAGCATTTTTGGTCGTCTCTATTATATATAAAACGTTTGTAAAAAATCCAAAAAAAATTCTAAAACTAGAAAAATAACTTAATAATCATTCTGCCATGCATGCAGGAATATGATTTAGACCAAAATAAGGGAATAGATCGCGAGGAATTCCACGCGTTTGTCCGAAAATTCTCTAGACATCTAGTGGCAACATACGGGAGAGATGTGGTAATTGTGACAGTGGCCGTCCCTGCTGCGGCTATCTTGACAAAGAAGGCCACTCAGAGTGTACCTATGGTGGGCGATTTGCTTTCAAAAGTACCGAATACAATCCTTTATGCATCTGCCGTGGCTGCTGCTCTGTTAGTCAGATACAAGTTTTTCAGTAAATAAAAGTGGAGGCCGAATCTGATAGCATGTAGTTGAAGCTCGTCATAAACTATAAGAGAATGGACATTACAGTACGTGATATGTGACAGTATCATATTTATGTGGTTGTGAATTTTCCTTCATAGGTCAGCCATGTATTCAAGTTTCTCTCATGTAATAAAACTGGTTCTGCTTTTCTCTCCAGTACATTTTTAGATGGTCAAGTGACATATTTTTTTAGCTTTTGAGTTTTTTTTTTGTTTTTTTTTTTTTAACTGTAATCAGATGATATAAATTTGGATAAAACGATTATTTTTTGTTGTTTAAATTGTATTTCTAAATATATACAAATTTAATCAATCAAATCTATAAATCCAACCATTCATCATTAACTTTCAAACAAAATCAAACACAAAAAATTAATAAAAACCTTCAAAAATTACAATGTTTAGAATACTGCAATTCAATATAATAATCAAGGTACTTTTGGATTCAAAGCAAATGCCATAGGAATGTTTAGACTACTGCAATTCAGTATAATAATCAAGGTACTTTTTGGATTCAAAGCAAATGCCATAGGAAATTGGAATGATACCCAGCCATAATATAATAGTCAAGGTACTTTTTGGATTCAAAGCAAATGCCATAGGAAATTGGAATGATATCCAGCCATAGCTATTGTTAGTCGTTGCCTTATCAAGGAATAGTCAATGTTACTTTGTTTTACTTACTTTTATAATTTTATCAAAGTTTTTTAAAGTTGGGTAAAAATTATTTATTAATTTTATTTAAATGAAAAATGAAAAAAATGTTTTTTTTTTATATTTTAGTGTTTGATTTTTTAATAGATTAAAAAGTAATGATATGATTATATTAGTTTTAATGTATCAAGATATTTATGAGAATTATACATTTGTTTTAAATACAAATATTTAAAAAAACAAAGAGATTTAACTTAATATGTTGCATTGATTTTTATGAGTTGAAATTTATAAGTTTTCAATGATGGTGTGAAAATTTATTATTTTTCAGTCCTTAAGTGTTAATTTACAAATCCTTCACTATGATGTAAAACTTGAACATTAAAATGTCTTGACATATGGATATACTTATTATTACTATACATTTTATACATTTTAAATATATCTTACATGCAACACAAACTTTATGTTTCTTGGTGCACTTGTCATGAATTTCTAGCATACCTCACCACTATCAACACTACCTTATTGCTATCTAGCACATTGCCTCTGACTTGTGGAGGTTATCCAATTCTAGGCATCACTAATTTCAAATGCAATTTGCTTGTGTGCTCAAGGAAATGAAGCAAGTGCATATGGGCTTCTTTCACTTCAAGAGCATATCCTCTTATCCTCACATGTTGATGTATCTAGACTATCTATAAACATGCAATATAACAATAGTTTAGAGAAAGTACAATGCAATGGATGTGGTAATCTTGCGCAATGTGAAAACCAAGAGAAAGGTGGGAATGAGGCACACATTACCTAAGATGAAGATTGATGCAGGAGAATTGTCAGCAAAGCACACGCGGAGAGATCTGGGAGTTTCACTCTTGGAAGAAGATCAAAATGCTTGGAAGCTGAACGATCGCAAGAGATCTGGGAGTTTCACTCTTAGAATTTAATGTAACGGTGCTTAAGTGGGAGTTAGTTTTTACTTTGAGAAGAGAGGTAGTTGGAGGGAACCCTAGGAGTCCTTCTTGTATAAGTAGATGCATTGTACGCCCAAATGAGGCTACTACAAATTAGTAGGAGATTGTTGTGATTTAGTTGTTGAATTTTAGTTGTTGTTTATCATAGTTGTAGCCATTTATATTTGAATGAAGGTAACCGAGAGATATTGATCCAATGCGTGGTGTTGTTGTTGCTTAAATCTTATCTGTTATTTTATTTTTTTATGCATGCATGAATTGTATTGTTGAATGTATGAATCTGTGAGAGTTTATAGAAGTTTCAATTGTTTCTCTTCACGAGCTTATGCAAGGAGTGCATATCATCCGCAAGGAGTGCGTTGATAGAGTCTGGTTCGAATCAAAAGCTCAAAAGAGATAACGTGAAACATTTGGTTGCAAGGAGTGCATAAGTGTCTGGAAGGCGTGCATAGACAGAGTTTGTTTTGATTCAAAAATATCAGGAGAGATAACGTGGAACTTATATGCAAAGTGTGCATATCATCCGCAAGGAGCGTGTCGATGGAATCATTGACTCAGAAAACTCAGGAGGAACAATTTAAGAGTTATTTGCAGAAAGGTGTAAGGTAATGGTGCAAGGAATGCACAGTCGCCCGTAAAGAAGCTAAGTCTTGAGTGAAGATCTGTTGCAAGGCATGCACAAATCCAAAAATCCGACTAAGTGTCGAAGAAACCCTTTAAGGAGTTCAAACCTCGAAGAAAGGACAAGTACAAAGGAGTTAGCGGGAGAAATCCTTCAGGAATGAGGAGATTTTAAGGTTTTTCAAGATAAACGATCAATATCCATACAGGAGAAGAGAAATCATTCCAGATCATCAGATCTAGAGAGGACACATGACAGAGATCCACAAAATTTATAGGAAGAGTCATTCAAAGGGAAGGTAAGGTGGAGTAACCAAAACTCCTGAAGGCCGAAGGTCGGAGCTGATCTCAACTGTTAGTTGAGAGGGACGTGTGGCATTAGGTCCAAAGGCCTGAAGATATAGCCCTCTAGAAGAATTGGGGTGAGTGTGAGACAAGAAATCCTGAAGATTCGGGAGTCGAAAGAGATCATGGTCGT
>JZKD02S1008945.1:0-12975 GCA_000966675.3 Picea glauca
AAGCAATTTAATTGATTCATAAAAATCTATTGGGATAAAAATTAAGAAAGAGGGAAATCTAAAATAATTAGGAAACTAGGAAAAGAGGGAAACATAAAAGAAAAGGGAAACATAAGGGAAAAGGAAGAAAGTCAAACTTAGTAAGGTATCTAGCATTTAAGAACTTTCTAAATTAACTCAACTATTAAATTGGTAATGGCAAAAGTCATTTAAACTTGAAAGGGAATATGGGGACACCTAGGAGCGATTCTAGGATTGAATTTAGGTGAGTGAGGGAAATAGGGGTAATTAATTAATTAAAAAAATTAATTTATGGAGGAATTTTGGGAAGGTAAATGAGTTTGAAACTCTATATAATGGAGGGAGGAGAAGGAAGAAGGATCTCTTCTGTTTTGCGTAACATTATGCTGCAGAAATTTATACTTGGTTGACTTAGCTTGTGGGAGTTGGGATACCCAGCTCGATGAGGAGTGGTAGCTCGGCCTTGCAAGGTGAGCTAGGAGCTATTTGATTATTTGATTAGTGTGTGTGGCCCCTTTGCGGCTCGCGGGGATAAGCGGGAAGAAGAGTATCCCTAGCGTTGGCTGGGAGGTACTGATGAAGTCTCATCGGTCGAAAAGCGAGAGTTGCATGGAGCATACGGGACATCAACTCAGAGCAGGCGATTGGGCAACAATACGCCTTCTTTTATTTCTGCATGGTAGAATGTTATTATGATTTATTCTTTCAGTTTTGTATGCTTAACAAGTAAAGTATATGATAGTCTTAGTGTTCTAGTTGATGACTAAAATTTCCCATAGCCTTTGCTTGATGATTGATTGATTTCCCATGGCCTTCAATCTGTGCATATCTTGACTGTCCTAAGGTTTTTGACTGCGATGATTTCGGTTATTTTTTCTTTTGTCCCTAGCTCATCAGTCTGTGCCTGAGTAATTGGCTAGGAGCCTAATCTACGGTTGTCGCTTCGGTGTTAATATAACTATGGATCTAAACTCCCTACTTTTTTGTGCGCAGATGGCGGGCGAAGGATGTTCCTCTCAGTCGTCTACCTCTGTTGTTATCCTTGGCTGATTGGTTGTCTTGCGCCTTCTAGCAAAAGTACCTCTACGCATGGATTTTTTGCGTCCGTGTTGGTTTATCCCTTTGATCCTTTCAACGACTTATCCCATTGGATCCTTGTGTTCTCTTACTATTGTCTGTTTTTTTATATTGGTATCCTAGAATGTAAAAACGATTTAATTTAGGTCTGTGTTTTTGTAATGGTATTCTAGAAATCGAAAAACAATTTAATTTCTTAGTCTGCTTTTTATATTTGGTACACTGGAATTCGATAAACGTTTTTTATGTTATTCCTGTCTATGTAGTAATGGTATCCTGGAACGGAAAAAAGATTTAATTTGTCTGTCTGCATTTTATATTTGGTATCATGGTAAGAAAAACAAGAAATGTTTTATTTTTCATGTATGCGTTTGGATTTGGCATCCTGGCAATGAAAAAGGGAACCACGTTTATTTTCATCCCTCTCTGCGTTGTTTTTGTAGTTACCCCAGTGCATTGGGCACAATGATTTTTCCATTGAATTGATGTCTGCATTTTTCTTTTATTGACCATGAGTTTGCCAGTGAAATGATGTTTGTGTTTTCCTATTGAATGGCCCTGATTTTCCCTTTGAAAACATGACCGAGTTTGCTGGAGTGACCATGATTTTTTCTTTAAAATGCTTGACTGAGTTGCTGATAAAACAACCACGATTTTGGCTATTAAATTTATTGCCTGAGCTTTCTGTAGATTCCCACGAGTTTTGCCAATTAAATGTGACTGAGTTTGCTATAAATAACCATGGATTTTCCCCAATAAAAGATTGACTGAGTTCATTGTTGAAGGGACACACTTTTTCTATTTTGAATGATGACTGCGTTGCTGGAATGCCCACAATTTTTTCCAATTAGTTTTGACTGAGTTTTACTATTGGTGTGACCACGAGTTGCCTTAAATGTTGACCGCATTGATTGTTGAATGACCATGACTTGATCCTTCTGTAGTTTGTTTTGTCTTCTTGTTCTCCTTCAATTTGAGTGTACCTAGCATTCTCACTGCCAAACATTAATTGCTACAACCATGTTATTGGTGATATTGATTGCTATGTAATTGCCATATTAATTGCGAGGCTAATTTCTACAGTAATGTCAAAGGATAGCAGTTTCCTTCGGAATATTAATTTCCATAGCGATGTTAATTGCTACAGCGAGGTTAACAGTCAATAGTTACCTTCTTAATGTTACAGTCAGCTAGTTATTTTGGTATGGTTATATTAGATAAACGACATGTGTAACTTAAATGATTACAAGTGTTATATTGTAGCATTTTACATTGATGTGGCTAATGTAGTTATAAATTGTTATTTGATAGTTAGATTGTAATTTCGGGGATTTGTTGAAATATTCTAACTGCAAAGAGTATTCTTAATATTTTTTATATATTATTTATAGGATCAATCCCCATTGTGGATTGATCATGTCGGTTATTGTAATAGGACCAAATCCCCTTTTGCAGATTGGTCAACAGACAATTATAATAGGTAGAATAAGAAGTCGTCCCCAGCAGTTAATAAGAAGACCCAGAAATATAATAAAGGTGGGTTTAACCACCCAGTTAGAGAAGTCGACCCTGCCACTGAAGAGACACTTCACACGTGGAAGACCTGTATAAATAAAGGGGGCTAGCGCCTCACTTGGACATAACTCACTTGCTCAGTTTGAGAGACAAGTTCTGATCTGTTACCGGCAAAGGAGAGAGAGAGTGCCACATATCTTGGAGAGGAATTTCTGTTTTAGCATAGAGATCTCTTAGCATTGTATTGGCTATCTATATTAAGGAAGTTTTGTTGGGTTTTCTTCCCCTAGAGGGTTTCCCAGGATAAATATTGTGTCTCTTGTGATTGTGTATTTCTCAGTGATCTTGGATTATGCTATTATTATCTAATGAAATGAAAACATCTATAATAATGGCTTAAACATTAACATGGTATCAGAGCCAAGATGAAGGAAGCATCTTTCACAAGAGAAAAACATCACTGTTGCAATACCTACAAATTAGGTTTTTTCAAAAGTGAATCTTTTCAGCCCTAAAACTATCTAGAAAGTTGTGCCCTCCCCTAAGGATCAATTTGGCATCATCAACACACCTTTTCAGTGGTTAGATCTCCCAGAAAGTGAAACTCTAGTTTCACAAAGTACCAGAAAACCAGAAAACCAAAGTACCATAAGTACCAGAAGTACCAGAGTACCAGAAGTACCAGAAAACCAAAAGCACCACTCCAAAAATCCGGAGATCAAGTTTGATGGGGTAAAAGTTAGAATTTTGAAATTTTGACTGCACCAGCTAACTCGCCTCAGCTTAGCGTATCTATCCCTTAGATCAGATTTTCAAAATTTGAAGTTTGAAAAATTAGGGTTTCCTCATAAAACCCTAAGTTGAAGTTGCAGTACCAGTTGCAGTTGTAGTACCAATTGCAGTGGCAGCCATACTACCAGTGGCAGTCACCCTTGAAGTTTTTAAAGAGTTGGTAATGATTACCACTACTGCCAAATGGTGCCACCACCCACAAATGATATCAGAGGTATGTACTCACATATGAATAATGGTTAAACCTTAAAGAGAATTTGCAGGAGAAGGGATCTCTTGCCATAGAACCGGAAGGATCTCAAGATCCAACACATTCAGAGGAATGATGCAACCCAGGTGTGATTATTCTGATATGCATATATTTTTCATGACATTATTTTAATCAGTGTTGCATGTTAAAGCTATGATCAAATTATTAGAAGGATTGAAAGTTGATCACAGAGCTTATCCTCTAACCTAAAATTCTGTCAAGATAATGTATTGTCTTAGTACAACAAACAGGTTAAAGAAATCACTCGTCATCTTGAGCGAAGGAGACTTGGAAGAAAAGCAAGCACTCATTCCTAAAGTCAAGGCTCCAGGTTTGATTAAATCAAGTTGATAAGATTCAAAGGTACACATGGAAAGTTAATGACTATAGTTGAGATAGCAGTCTTTGTAAAGTATTATACCTGATAGCATGTGAGCATATAGAGGTAAATGCTTTGATACAACTAACACCTCCTTAAGGAGAACCCTCGTGTGTTAGTTCCAGGTTTCCATGGAAGAATGCTTGGTAACAACACTATGAGAGTGTTGACCTCATTTCATATTGTATTCCTTCTTTAATCTTTGCTTCAGATAAATTATAAGTGATAGCTCTAAAGGAGCTACTGTGATGATTGTTCTTGCTATTGATTTATATTATCAACATGATATTATTCTTGCTTGTTGTTTTGTTGACCTTGCTCTAGGTCACATGAGAAAGCTATAGCAAAGGTTGCAGAAGGAAACGTGCTAAAGAAGAGATCATAAATGAAGAAATCATCATTGGAATAGAAGAAGGTGACTTGCATGAGCTAAAGGGTCACTCAAAAGCTGCCATGACCCACGCTATTGAAAAATCCATGTGAATTTTGTCATAGAATATTATCTCACATCAACTACAAGGCGCTACCATACATATGCAAAGCGGTCACAGGTTTACCAGAACTCAAAGGTTACCATGAAGGCGTATGCAATGGATGTGCACAAGGGAAGAACATCAAGAACCCATTTCTGAAGAGGGAAATCAAGGCAGAAGGGGTCCTAGAACTCACTCATTCAGATATATGTGGCCCAATGCCATCATCCTCCATTAATGGGTATGTATACTATGTATCATTCATTAATGATTATTCTTGTAAAAAACCTGGATATATTTGAAGTGTTCAGCAAGATCAAGGAATTCAAATCCTTGATAGAGAACCCTTCTGTAAGGAAGATTAAGACACTCAGGTCATATAATGGAGGAGAATATACCTCAAAAGAGTTTGTGAAATTTTGCAAAGATGTTGGGATCAATATCCCCAACAAAATGGCGTAGCTGAACGGAAGAACAGAACCATACTAGAAGCTGTGAAGACTATGATCCATGATCAAGATCTTCCTATGTGCTTATGGTTAGAAGCAACAATGGCAGTTGTTTATGTGCAAAACCGATTACCCCGTAGTGCACTTGGACTCAAGACAACAGAAGAGATGTTCATTGGAAAGAAGACAGGGGTAAGCCATCTCAAAATATTTAGCTGTCCAATGTTTATTCATATACCTAAAGAAAACAGAAACAAGTTGGACCCTTCAGGAAAGAAGGGAATATTTGTGGGATACTATGAGGTTTCCAAGGCCTTCAGGATCTATATACCAAGTAGGGATGATTTTAAGGATGGACATTTATATTAAAATGTATAAATCTGGGCTAATCTTACTAGTCCTTAATATGGAAAATTTAAAATGTTTGGCGATAGATTTGTAAAAATATTCAAATTTCTAAGGATTTTATATAGTTTCTATAAACTTTTGGCAATTTTTAAGGTAAAATCATTTTGTTCTATGGAATATGGGCAAACCATTTTTAGAAAAAACGAAAATTGGCAAATATTTTTTTGGGAAAAACCATTCAAAATTAGCCCATTTGCGAAATTTAGCCCCTAAAATCATCTATGATACCAGGTCAACATCACATTGAAATCAGCAGGAATGTGACCTTTGATGAATATGTAGTGCTCAAGAAATCTAAAAATTTCCAACTTGAAGAGGTATATGAAGAGGAACCCGTAATCACCCATACTACAATGAGGGAGATTCCCAGAGCTACAAAACCAGAGAGGGAAGTCGTAACTTCCCCTGATGAGAAACTTCTAGAAGACCATGATATAGTAGAAGTGCAAGAACCTCCTCAGATGATGATCTTCCATAAAAGAAAGCTATCTTGGGCTAGAGAGCTTATCAAGATGGAGAGAAGTACGGTGTTCCACAAGGAACCACGAGACATGTGAAAGGACCAAAGCCATTCTCCAGATATACGGCTTTGATGTGTGACCTCCTAGAAGAGGAGCCTACCTATTTTGAAGAAGCCATTCAAAGGAAAGAATGGGCAGAGGCCATGACAAAGGAATACCAATCCATAATTAAGAACAAAGAATGGGAAATAGTTCCCAGACCAAAGAATAAAGATTTTGTATCCTCCAGATGGATCTTCAAAATAAAACATGCTATTGATGGATGTATTGAGAAGTATAAAGAAAGATTTGTCGCTTGTGGTGTTTCCCAGAAGGAAGGCATTAACTATGAAGAGACATTCACTCTTGTAACCAAATACACTTCGATTAGGACCATCATAGCTCTTGCAGCTAAGATGAAGTGGAAGTTGCACTAGATGGACATGAAGACAGCTTTCCTAAATGGTGTCATCGGAGAGGAATTGTATATAGAACAACCTCAAGGATTTGAGGTTGAATATAGGAGGTCTCATCTATGCAGATTGAATAAATCCTTTTACGGATTGAAGCAAGCTCCTAGAGCTTGGTATGGTCATATAGACAGTTTCTTGACGAGCTTAGGCTTTACCAAGAGTAAAGCTGATTCAAATCTCTACTTCAAAATTATGAACGATGAGCCAGTAATACTATTGTTATATGTGGATGACTTATTCTTAACTGGAGAAGAAAATCTCATCATCGAATGTAAGAAGAGACTCGCTTCAAAATTTGAGATGAAATACCTCGGCCTAATGCACTATTTCCTAGGTCTTGAGGTATGGAAGAGTCTAGAGAGGTTCTTCCTTAACCAAGGGAAGTACACAGTCGAAATCCTGAAGAGATTTGACATGTTGGAATGCAATCCCATGAATACACACATGGAAGCGAAGCTGAAGCTGTTGGTCGATACTTTGTCAGAATTGATAGATGTCACACTGTATAGACATATTATTGGATTGTTGATGTACATGAAGAAAACCAGACTAGACATTTTTTTTTCCGTAAACACCTTGAGTCAAGTTCTGGTAGAACCCAGACATGTTCACCTAGTGGCTGCAAAACATGTGATGAGGTACCTTAAAGGTACATTTGATTGTGGTCTCAGTTATGACAGAGATCATAATTTCACATTGAGTAGATACACTAATTCAGATTGGGCAGGAAGCGTTACTGACAGAAAAATCACTTATGGATGTTGTTTTAGTTTGGGATCAGCCATGATCTCATGGCAGAGTAGGAAACAATCAAGTATTTCTCTCAATGCAATGGAAGCAGAGTACATTGTTGCATGTTCTGCTAGCTACGAAGCTATATGGCTTCGAAAGTTGTTGACCGGTCTATTTGACCTAGAAATGGAAGCAACCACGATCCTATGTGACAACCAGAGCTGCATAAAGATGATAGAGAATCATGTATTCCATGACAGGTCGAAGCACATAGAGATTCACTATCATTACATCTGTGACATGGTGCAGAGAGGAGCCTTGAAGCCCCTGTATGTCAGCATGGATGAACAAGTTTCTAATGTGTTGACCAAACCTCTATCTCGTGTAAAGTTTAAACACATTCAAGATAATCTTGGTATAGTCCAAAAGGACCCTCCCTGAAAGGGGGAGTATATGTGTGTTCCTTTCTTTTGACCTCGTTGTTAGACGTAAAGCAAGATGACTCCTTGCTTATGACCTCACTGTTACATGTAAAGCAAGATGATGTGTGTGTTCCTTGCTTCTGACCTCATTGTTATATGTAAAGCAAGATGATGTGTGTGTTCCTTGCTTCTGACCTCACTGTTAGACGTAAAGAAAGATGACTCCTTGCTTATGACCTCGTTGTTAGACATAAATCAAGATGATGTGTGTGTTCCTTGCTTCTGACCTCGCTGTTAGACGTAAAGAAAGATGACTCCTTGCTTATGACCTCACTGTTAGATGTAAAGCAAGATGATGTGTGTGTTCCTGTCTTATGACCTTGTTGTTAGACGTAAAGAAAGATGACTCCTTGCTTCTGATGTCACTGTTAGACATAAAGAAAGATGATGTGTGTGTTCCTTGCTTCTGACCTCATTGTTAGACGTAAAGCAATATAACTCCTTTCTTCTGACCTAGTTGTTAGACGTAAAGCAAGATGATGTGTTCCTTGCTTCTGACCTAGTTGTTAGACGTAAAGAAAGATGATGTATACTTTTCTTCTGACCTAGTTGTTATATGTAAAGCAAGATGTGACTTGCACTGAGCTACCATCTTAACAACTCTGACATAGAGCCAGTTTAGTACTATGATGGGCCAACCTAGTGCTGTGATGAGGTATCATTTTATACTGATACATATTGATGCAGATGATGATGGAATTCTTTCAAGAATGACGATGTTGCCGATGAAGAAGACTTCCAATGATTTATAGATACGCCAACCAAGATGATATTGATGATATTGTCCTTCCATTTGATGTTGTTGATGATGTTGTCCTCTCTCTCTCACATGATGTTGCTGAAGAATACCCTTCTTGTTAAGGGGAAGTGTTGAAATATTGTAACTACAAAGAGTATTCTTAATATTTTTGATATATTATTTATAGGATCAATCCCCATTGTGGATTGATCATGTCGTTTATTGTAATAGGACCAAATCCCCTTTTGCGGATTGGTCAACATACAATTATAATAGGCAGAATAAGAAGTCGGCCCCAACAATTAATAAGAAGACCCAAAAATATAATAAAGGTGGGTTTACCCACCTAGTTGGAGAAGTCGGTCCTTCCAGTGAAGAGACACTTCACACGTGGCAGACTTGTATAAATAAATGACGCTAGCTCCTCACTTGGACATAACTCACTTGCTCAATTTGAGAGATAAGTTCTGATCTGTTACTGACAAAGGAGAGAGAGAGTGGCGCATATCTTGGAGAGGAATTTATGTTTTAGCATAGAGATCTCTTGGCATTGTATTGGATATCTATATTAAGGAAGTTTTGCTAAGTTTTCTTCCCCTAGAGGGTTTCCCAGGATAAATGGTGTGTCTCTTGTGATTGTGTATTTCTCAGTGATCTTGGATTATGCTATTGTTATCTAATGAAATGCAAACATCTATAATAATGGATTAAACATTAACAAGACTAACTTAGAATTACCCTTTTAGATGGTGATTAATGGTTAAATGAGTTTAGGAGTATTGACCAAAGTATAGATTAATATTGCTAAATTAAATTGTACTTAATGATTAAATCATAATGGATCATTGCCGAACTGATTCGTAACTGAGGTTATATCGATTGAAATTAATGCTTGATTGTAATGTAGAATTACGGATTGATTCAAAGGAGATGTTATTTAGATTCAAACTCACGACTATGGTGTAAATTAGAATGGCCAATTGGATTGTATTAATTGTTAATCAATTGGTAAGTTAAAGACTAAATTATAATTTAGTCTTGCTAAATTTCGATGGATATTCAATGTAAAAACAATTTGTAACTGTTGACTAGTTTAGACTTGATGAATGGGTTGGGGGGTTGATGAAGCCGTGAATTCCCTAGTAGTCCTCTTGTGTCTCATCAACCTTTTGTGTAGGGTATGGGTATAGTCTCCATGTCAGTATTCGGCTCCTAGCGCGTCGAAGTTTTCCAGAGTCCTTGGTCCAGATAATATGTGTTGCGCCAAGGTTATTGACATGTCTATCACCTGGGGACGACATGATTCCTAATGAGGGGATCATGGAATACCCTATTTGGATAGCAGTGAATGATAACTTGGCCAGAGTCTGTGCCTTCCATGTGAATGTTTTCGAGCGCTGTAAGTTTTTTTTTGCGCATGGGTTGAACTCCTTCATGCATTGGGTTCGCGTGCCTTGAGGTTCTACTCTTTTTTCGTCAAGGTCGGTGTGTCGGGAGGGGGATGTTGTCCCTTTTATTTTATGCGTGGTTCTGTTGTGTTGGGCAGGTAGTCATTTCTCCTTGTTTTAACGCATGTTTCACTCTGTTTCTCTTGTGCTAGTGCGTTGAGTCACAATTTCCTATTGCCTGGACTGGATGCTTATGTTCGTCATCAGTAGTGAGGTAAATTGTTTTCGTCGTCGCCTTATTTCCCTAAAAACAAAAAAAAATTGCACTTTTGCTTCACCTGTAGTCGTAACGAAGGCGTTGTTACATCATGCTACCTCTCTCTCTTCCCTTCTTTTCTTGAAATACTAAAAATGTTCTTTAATTGAGCTTCTAAGGTAAGCAATTATGAGGATCTGACAGAACCTCCCCTTGAGAAGAAGGAATACTTTCCCCCTTAAAAGGAATAATCTGATTTCATGATCTTAAGGAGGGAGGAACTAATCTTCTTGGGAAAAAATAACCCCAAGTTATTTTGGAAGGAACTTCAAACGAGAAAGAAACAAACTGAAAATAATATCACATTTTGTCAATGGTTTGAGTATCAAAATAATATTTATATGCAAGATCCTAAGTTCAACCACCCTTCCTTGGTCAAAACTACTACTAATCCCTTCACCATGAAAGAGATTGAGGTGGGTATCAAAACATTGGGTGTTGGAAAAGAAAAATATTTAGTTCAACTCCAAGAAAAATATCTAAAATGGGGTTCAAAAACTCTTGCACCTCGCATTATGAAAATTTTCAACAACATCATTCATCATGGATTCCCTACAGATTGGAAAACGAGCCTAACAATACCTCTTTTCAAAAGTGGGGATGTAAACAATCCCTCCAACTATAGGACCATAATGATAAACCCCTTGATTGCAAAGTTGTTTGGAAGTATGCTAGAAAATAGTATTAACAAGTGGGCAGAAGAAGGAAATAAGAGCACCAAAGGGAAAGAAGGTCTTAGACCTAAACACTCAACGATTGACCATGGTATAACTGTAAGGAACATCATTGAAAAAGTGGGAGAAAAAAAAGGAATCCTTTTGTTGCTTTGTCAATTTCAAAAAAGTCCTTTGACACAGTCCCTAGAGATAATATTTGTCATAGAATGGAGGAACTTGGGGTTCCTATGCATCTTATAGAAGTTGTCCATATGCTATATGAGGAGGTTAAATTCAAAATCAGAACATCAATTCGTATCTACGAAAGTTTTAGGAATGGTATGAGGGTTAAGCAAGGGTTCCCATTGTTGCCTACCCTTTTTGGTTTATATATAGAAAAACTTGAAGAGTGGTTAAAGTTTCATGAGGGTGATGGTGCTCTTTTGGGTGAGTTTGTGATAAGTCTTATTTTGTATGCATATGACCCTATTCTAATTGCTAAATATTCTCTTGGGCTGCAAGAACACTTAATTTCCCTTAAGCACTTTTGTAGTACAGTGGAGACACAAGTCAATACTAGCAAGACGAAAGTGGTAGCTTTATCTAGCAAAAGAAAACATAATCAGCATAAGTTCTAGTTTAAAGGAAACACTCTTGAAGAAGTGGCAGATTACAAATACCTAGGAATTGACTTGAATAAAAATCTAAATTGGAAAAGTTGTAGAAATAAAATAATTTTGGGAGGTTGGAAAGCGTTCTATGCTTTTCAAAATAGGTGCAGAGAGGCATAGCTATGGGATTGGAATACTATTCAAACTCTCTTTGGGATTTTAGTCATCCTGGTGGTTCTCTATGGTTGTGAAGTTTGTGTGAGCAGTCCATCTAACTTACAGTGGAAGAAAAGTGAGAATATTAAAAAATGATTGATTACAAAGAAGTTTAAAATCAAAAGTTCGGCCCCTTATGATATCATGTTGAGTAAAATGGGGGATGCTCCTATTGAAGCAATTTATATGGTGCATCTCATCAAATATCTAAAAGAAATTGAGTAAATGGAAGATGGTCAGTGGCCTAAGGCCATCTTCAATGACTTATTGTGCAAAAGAAAGAAGACAAGGATGCGAAAAAATATTAAATGGCTTAGTAAATTGTATATTCACTTGAATAGGTTCCCTACGAATAGTAAAGAGATAAAGGATTTTTTTATTGATAGGTTCCAAAAGCGAACTTGGGATAAAGGAATAGGAAGAAAGAAAGAGTATTATATTTAAGAGTTCAACCCCACTTACAATCATCATCAAAAAGTGTACATAGGGGAAAATATATCTTAGAGAGACAAAATAATTATTTCCCAATAAAGAACCAATTTCCATTAACTTCGTTGTTAAACCGAGCATTGAAAAAGGCCAAAGGAAGCTTGAGAAGAAAGGGTGTGTATGTTCTTCACCTTCTGAAAAGTGGAAACATAAAAAGCATTTCATTTTAGAGTGTGAAGCCTTCAAAGACAGTAGGGACAACTATGTAAGTATATTGACATCTATTTCTTGGAATAATTTATTCAGCGAGGGGACAATGGAGAAATTGGGGGACCTCATCATCAAGATGAATAGGAAAAGGGATGAAATGTAGAAAATCAATGTGTGAGGCAGACTATCCCATAGGTTATTATTACCCTCGTGGACATTAAAATAATTTATTTCTTTCTTCTTCATTTACGCTCGATTTACCACCATGTCTGCTTAAATCATATGGTTGGTATGATTGTCGTGTTCTTCATCACTATACTTTTCTACCTCGTAATGTATCAAAGTGAGATAAGGAGGACAATCACATTATCAATCGTGTTGTTGCTCACAATTATTCCTTTAAGAATTTGTAAAGTATAATTTAATAACAATTATATTATTGTTGGGCGAGAGTTTCTGAGTACAATCTGGGGAAATGACATGGAAACCGTGCATGGTGTTACTTTTTTGTTGGTTATGGTCAAGCTTGCTATATTGAAAACGAAAAAACAATTATATGATATTATTTTTGTTTATAACTTATTTTGTATGGTGGAGTCTTCCTGTGATATTGTAAATGATTTATGTTATATTGCAAAATGAATTTATATTGTTGAAATCATTTGGTTTTGTGCAATTTGGATTTTATATCATGTGTTAGAGTTCGGATCCTTTTTTTCATTGTGTGGATACAATTAATGAACCATGATGAAAAACTACCTTCACCCCAACCATTTGATTAGTAAAGTCTACTGAGGTATACATACCTTATCCTTCTTTGGATTTGAACTAGTGACCTTTTAAGAAGAAACATTTAACT
>JZKD02S1008945.1:23125-36185 GCA_000966675.3 Picea glauca
TATATATAACATTATGTACTTAAGAAATCATGTGAAGTGGAAAATAAAAACCTAATGCAACAATAAATGTATTTAATAACATCTAATATTCTTTATTCGATGATATATTTGGTATACAAAATGGGTTATATATACACACAATTCGTAAAGTCATGTCTCTTTATGCAAAAAAACATGAATTTCCTTTTTAATTAGTTTAAATGTAATGTATATAAAATATACATATTACAAGTCATCCCTCCTTGAAGAGCTTTGTCCTCAAAGCACGAGAAAGGAAAAAAGTCTAGATCTAAACACCTCATCTTCCCAAGTAGCTTCATCTTCAGGTAAGTTTTTCCATTTGATCAGATATTCATTAATTCTTCTAGAACATAGGAATTTTGCCTGTACTTGAATGATACCTCCAAGAATTAGAATTAGCCTTTCTTCTTCATCTAAAAGAGACAACTTTGATTGTATATGCACGATAGGACCTAGTTTTTTCTTCAAACAAGAAACATGAAAAACTGTAACATCCCGCTCTGGCGCACTGAGAAAACTTATTCTTTGAGGACACTTGCTTGCAAGTGATCTGGACTTTTATGATAAGAAAACATTTATCCTTGATTATGACGCGATATGATAGATGACATGATGTTTTACTGCTTTGTCATGGACAGGTGCTATTGACTCGATTTTACTAAGTGTGCAGGGTTTTTGGACCTTGAGGATGCAAAGGCATCGATGGAACCCCTTGGACTCCGAATCAAGTCAGGGAGTGTGCTATTGGGGTTGATTTTTTACTGTGATTTTAGTACATTTGATTTGATGATATGATGTGACATGTTCTGACACGATTGTTGATGATGCAGGTTGACGATAGCTTGCCGACTAGACTGACATATGGAGTAAAGGGGCCACACATGTCTACCAGAGAGGTTGAGGGAGAGGTGTGGAAAACAGCCCTGCCACAGCCTATTAGCACTCCCGTCGTGGCTCGAACTGTAGGTTAACGATTACCTAGTTCGAGAGGAGCCACAATGTCGGGAGGGCAGACTACGACAGTCGCTCGCGATGATTCTAAGAGGCGCGCAATAAGGCGAAGGACTTATTCCTTAGAAGCCCTTAGTCTCCCACAAGTTCACCTAGCGGAGTGTTGACTCCAGGGGTTATTGATGTTTACCAATCAGTCAAGAGGCAAGTGGCACCCTTGGAGCATGTGGTGCATCCTGAAGGGCACATCACGCAAAAGAAACACAAGAGGCGAGTGGCATGCTTGGAGCATGTGGTGCATCCTGAAGGGCACGTCGCGCAAAAGAAACAAACGAGGGGAGTGGCACCCTTGGAGCACGTGGTGTGTCCAGAAGGGCACGTCGCGTTGATATTGATGAAGGAACAAACCTAGATGGCTCTAAGACTTTTAACACATTAAGAAATTCTTAAACAACTTCCCTAAATAATTGTCGCCCAGTTAAGAATCTAAGTCCTAAGTCTAAAACTTCTCTAGGGTAAAATTTTGTTTAACCTTAAGAAAAAGACCCTATAAAAATAAAAATAAAAATAAAAATTTAAACTAAAAAAAAACCCACTTAAGTAATAGTTTTAGTCTTCATAAGTTTTTGGGGTAAAATGAAGAGAGTAATAATTTAATTAAAATCCGTGGTTTTAAATTGTAAAGAGAAATAAATTATTTAACTTGTGAAAGTGTAAAAAAATTTCAAATTAATAATAAAAGGAAAAGAGTAAATAGCGCAACTGCCATTTTGGCCCTAGTAGAAGGGGAAAGAAGGGAATAATAAAAATTAGGAAACGAAGGAATGGGGGGAAACATAATAAGGTAAAGAAATGAACTTATGGTAAAAAGTGAGGTCAACATAGTAAGGAATCTTCAAATTAAGAACCTTCTAAAATGAACTAAATTAACAACTTCATTTTAGGGAAAGTATTTAAACTTGTAAGGGAATCTAGGAACCCCTAGGAGTAAATTTAGGAGCAACTCTAGGTGGGTGAGGGAAATGAAACAATTAATAAATTTAAAGAAAATAATTATTGGAGGAAAGAGGGGGATGGATGACACTTGTGCGAATGAGAATATTTAGAAGATTTTATTAAAACTTAATTTTAATGTGATTTAGGGAAAGTTGGAGGTTCTAAAATATCTATAAAAGAAAAGGAAGATGAGGAAGAAGGGGATCGTCTATTAGCATAACGTTACGCTCTCGGATTTGTGACTTGACTGATAACTTGTGGGGAGTTGGGATTTCCTATCTCGGATAGGAGTGGTAGATCGACCTTGCGAGGCGAGCTGGGAGATAGACATACCATCTGGATAGTGTGTGGCCCCTTTGTGGCTCAGGGGGCTAAGGGGGAAGCATATTACCCCTAGCGTTGGCTGGGAGGTACCGGTGAGGTCTCGGTGGTCGACGAGCGGGGAGCGACACAGAGCTCAAGTGCGGGATAATGTGTTCGGGTTATTTGTCGTCAGTCACAGGTACGCAAGTGCGTTTGTTTGTTTAAGAATAAAAGGAAAATTGTTTAAAGTTGTATATGAATCCTTATGATGATGATTGATGTGTTAAATATTGGATCATACCGTTTCCTTGTTGTTGTTTTCTGCGCCTAGATTGTTATAGCCCCGCAATCCTTCATTGAGTTATCCTTGGCTCTGACATTCTCTTACTATTGGCTGCAATTTTTTATTGGTGTTCTTTGGGCGTTTATATCTGACTGTGGGCGTTTTTATATATGGCTATGAGCATTTGTAATAATGGGGGCGTTTATACATTACTGTGGAAATTTTGTATTTTTGTAGGCATTTATAAATTATGGTGGGCGTTTTTATATATGGCTATGGGCGTTTGTAATGATGGGGGCGTTTAAACATTACTTTGGGCATTTTGTATTGCTATAGGCATTTATAAATTATGGTGGGCGTTTTTATATATGGCTATGGGAGTTTGTAATGATGGGGGCATTTATATATTACTATGGGCATTTTGTGTTGCTGTAGGCGTTTATAAATTATAGTGGGTGTTTTTATATATGACTATGGGCGTTTGTTTTAATGTGAGAATTTATAGATGTCTGTGGGCGTTTATATATGACTGGGGTTAATTTTTAATATGGCAATGAGTGTATTGGCATTACGTCTTGTAAAATTTGTTCTGAGAATTCGTTCTGGCGATAGATGTATGGGCATT
Source organism: Picea glauca (assembly GCA_000966675.3). Taxonomy (NCBI): domain Eukaryota; kingdom Viridiplantae; phylum Streptophyta; class Pinopsida; order Pinales; family Pinaceae; genus Picea; species Picea glauca. The sequence continues at coordinate 26,305 of JZKD02S1008945.1, forward strand.
TTCATTTTTGTAAAATTAGATCTGAGAATTCATTCTGGGCATTTTCATTTTTGTAAATTCAGATTTGAGAATTCGTTATAGCTATAGTTGTATGGGCATTTTCATTTTTTGTAAAATTAGATCTGAGAATTCGTTCTGGGCATTTTCGTTGTTGTAAATTTAGATCTGAGAATTCGTTTTGGAAATAGTTGTATGGGCATTTTCGTTTTTGTAAAATTAGAACTGAGAATTCATTCTGGCAATAGTTGTATGGGCATTTTTGTTTTTGTAAATTTAGATCGGAAAATTCGTTCTGGCAATCTGCCTTGTAACTCTGTTACTGAAGAATCCCCCTTTGACACTTTCGTGTTGTAAAGGTGTATTGTGATTGTTTTGGAAATGTGATTGGGTAATTCGTTACTGGATTGGGTTGTTGGCAATATCGTTTGTAATGGTGGATGTATTTACTTTAAAATAATTTTCTGGTTGTAGATCAACAAGGCACCAACTTAATAATGTGAACGAGTGTAATGATTATATTTCTGACAACCTTGAATTAATGATACACAAGTTAGAGGTTATAATTTCAGGGTAATCTATGCCTTTAGATTTCTAAAAGATAGGTTATTACTGAAAGGATATTTTATTTTTCATAAGGTTCAAGGAGTGGTGCTTTTAGAAATTTAGAAGGCAACGAGGGATTACTCCTATAGTAAAAACAAATCTTCTTGTTTATCTAGTCTTATTTATTTAAGTTAGATGAGATAACTTATTTTATTCTAGTAGTAAAATGCAATGTTAGTGTTAGATAACATAAAGTGAAATTTTAAATGTTCTTTTTATTTGCACTATTATGGCCATATAATGTGAAGATGTTGTTGTCTTATTGTACTGTTATTGAAATTTTATGGTAAATGATAACATAAATGGTATAGTAATGTGTAACTGTATTGCCACTATAAAATAGTGTCCATAATATGTAAGGGTAATGTTTTATTGGAATATAAAATAAAATATAATGTTAGTGGTTGATAACATGATATGTAATTTTATTTTTATTTTGAATGCAAGTTATGGTAATATAAGATATAATGACATTGCCACCTTATTGCAATTCTATTGAAATTTTACTGTTATTGATGACACACAAAATATAAGGTCCTTGAGCTAAGTACCATAAATGATTATGATTTAGTAAATGGGGATTTTCAATTACTTCAATTTACGTTATTCTAAGGTTGGGTTGGGTAACTCGTCGATTATTGGAATTTAAATGGAGTATTTGGTCTATAATTAATGCCATTTGAGTCGTAGAAATACCTTGTCTTGACAATGGTTGGTCATTGTCGGAGTCCTTCTGACTTGCGCATTCCATAGAGGATGTGTTTGTTCATTTAATAATTGTTGTACTAGGTTGTGATCATTTAATTACTTGGTCTTCTTATGTCAGGCGGGATGTAGACACCTCCATGTTTCTAAGAAAAGTCGCCAGCCCTAAGACCTTAAATGGTTAAAATCGATGGGGACTTGGGCTTGAGCGTTGCTTATGTGTCTTGGAGGTCCTAACCATTGTAGGGTAGGATGGGTGGGTAGTCAGTCTTACCTATTATCGATTGATCGTCATTAAATGCATGCAGTTACTTGTTGTGTGTCTTATGTCATCTTGTTGTGTTCGTCGTGGTTTGCACCTTGTTTGTCATTGGGTGGCAACGCAGAGTCGAATGTGTTTATTTCCCTTGTACACGCATGCAGACACCTTTAAACAAAAAAAATTGCACTTGTTTTAAGAGGTTTGTCGGCGTAACGAGGAGGTTCATTACAAAAACCATGTGCAATTTTCCTTTATTTGGAATATCAAGTCTGTAAACAACTTGTCCAACTCATTTTCAAATTTGATAGGGTCCATAGAACTTAGGAGCTAGCTTTTGTTTCTTGTAATTATTAAGATAACTATGCTTGTAAGGTTGCAATTGAACAAAAACCAAATCACTTGTTGTAAACTCTCTATCGGTTCTTCTTTTGTCATCTTGTTATTTCATTTGGTTATTTTCTTGTTCGATTTGAGCTTTAAGAGTGCGTAGAAATTCATCTGATGCAAATATATGGTATTTCACGGTAATAACCTTAGAATTGATACCATACTCTTTAATAGAGGTAGGTGGATAACCATACAATGCTTCAAACAGGGACATTTTTACTGAGGTATGATATGTACTATTGTACCATCATTCTGTGAGACGTATCCAATTGATCTATTGTGTCTCATGATCATTCACAAAAATCCTTAGATACCCTTCAAGGAATTTATTAACCACTTCAGTCTAGCCATCTATTTGGTGATGGTATGAAGTACTCATGGTTAAGGATGTCCCCACCTAGAAAAACAATTCCTTCCAAAAATTTATAGTAAATGTGGGATCCCTATCGCTTACGATAACTTTGGGAAATCGATGCAGTTCAAAAATATTTTACAGATTTCCTTCACTCTACACCTTTATTTCATCTATTGTTTTTTCAGAGACAATGACATCATATATACTCTATTCTTGGTATTTGATTACTCTAGACTTGGATATAATTTATTATGATAAATCATGAAGATGGGTAACACATTTTCTTGTTTTATGATTATTTTTTTATTTTATTTTAACAAGTTCTTGAACTTCTGGTAAACACAAGTATTTTTTCTATTTAGAATTTTACTTTACTGTAAAAACAAAACTTGTGAGGAATTTGGTTAGCTTTCTACTCACTATTTTTCAATTTTTTTTTATTCTGATTTGATGTGTCAATTTGGAAATTGTTTGACAGTATGTTCCTTAAACATGAAGGGAAATATAATGCGTTATTTTTTCTCGCAACAATGTATCCATTATTAAGCTTTTGTTTTTGACAAATGAAATATACTGGAATAGTCTACAAAGACTCTATTTTGTGATGACTATAGTTTTGAATCTAACGGATGAATATTCTAATTTCTAAAAAATTTTGAAATTGACCAATCCGAAAAATTTACATATTTTAAACACATGTTTTCCCACACCATGTATCTATCTTAATTTTTACTTAAAAGTAAAATCTAAAAATACCCTTCTGAAGTGATTAATTTAAGTATTATGAATATAAATGTTCCATAATTTTCCACTCTGTATTTTTAGAGATATGTATTTTTCATTTCATTGAATCATAATCTCGCCTAAAAATATTATGCAGTGATTTTTTTATAAAATTAAATAAAATTAGATAAAAACAATGAAAATGAAAACAAATTATATCCAATGAAAGTAGATTCAATTTTTAAAATGTTGGTATCAATTCCAAAACTAAATTATGAGTATTTGTAGGATTCAACTACCTCCAAATATCAAGTAAGATGGAAAGAATTTGCAGTTTCCTGCAAATAGTCCCATTTTCTTGTTTTCAGCTGAAATATTCTTTCAACCAAAACCTAGATTTTAACGGAATCCATTAAAAATAAACCTTTCGGACGAAATATGATTACCACGAGAAAAAAAACTCATCCGAAAAATATTGTACATGAATTTTGAGGGCTCCGTCAAGGTACTATTTAATTGACGTTCAAATTTTTTGGGGGGAAACTATTTTGGCCGAACAAATTCCTAGCAACATTTTTTCAGCTGAAAAAATGTCGCTATGAATTTTGGAGACCCGATTCTCACAAAAGTGCTATCCAACTTCATGATTTTACCCTCGGATCATATTTGGCATTTACATCCTCTAGATGAATTTCAACTTATTCAAGTATCTTCTGGTGATGTTTTTCAATCTTGTCTTCTTTCTCCTTTTAAAGCTGCAATGTAATACCATCTACCAAATTATGATGTCCTTCTTCAATTATGATGTCCTTCATCAAATTACATCATCAGTATTTAGGGATTCCTCAACCTTCTTATAAATACCCTCTTCAAGACTTTTGGTAGTCTCTTCATCCAATATCCTTGTTGTTTCGTGATTTTTACCATGCGTCGTTCCTTTTTTCAATATATTGACCTCATCCAGTAGTTTTTTATTATGGTGTCTTAACCTGCCTATTTTTTCATTTTTTTTTTTCAATTATGACCCATCCTTTTCCCACTTCCCTTTGCTACTATTTCCCTGTTTTAATTTTTTTAATTCCTTAATGAGTTCTTCATTAAGTTCTTGTATCTTAGATAAATCGTCACAATTTTTCTTGATATCCTCTTTTTCTTCTTTTAACTCTTCTTGAATTCGATACATTGCATCAATTTTTGTATCCTTGATCCTTTTATTTGAGAAGAGTTTTTCAAATTATTCCCATGTGTAGTTCCATATAGTATCCTAATCAATACTCAACAACCACTTCCAAGATTCACCAAAAAAATAAGTTCTTACCAAAAAAGGATTGAACTCGATTTTATTTATCAGTATCATCCATTCCATGGGATTTATTTCATCTTTATATTCATCTCAACTAAATTTAGTTATTGTCATTGATTCTTAATTGATTTCTAACCCAAACATTCAACTTAAAACTTCAATATATTAGGAGTAATGATCTCAAATAGTTATAATAATTTTTCCAATATAATCTTCTATGTTTCCTCTTTCTAATGTATTTTGAATCAACTCAATCATACATACCAATCCAATGTTATGTTAGTTTTAATTGAACATATCTTTGAAACCCTGATTTGAATTCTATCCTTCTAGTCGACCTTCCTTCTGATGTATTTTTGAAATTTTGGAACTTCTTGGTCTAAAATTTCAGTTTGTAGTACTCTGATATGTCTTCTCTATAATGTTATAGGTCTGACCAAAATATTATGTGCCAAGTGAAATTTATGGAAAATTTCCCAAACCTTGATGGAGTCTTTCCTTTTTCAGAGAGAGAACTTGTACATAATTCCACGTGTCCAATATTTAGTATCCGATGTTGAAATTTGTAAAAAAAATACTATGTATTGTTATCTTTCAACGGAAATTGGTTTCACTAAAGTTGGATCCTCACTGAAGAAGATATGATTGTTTTGCCCAGAATACTTGTTTGAGACTAGTTATAGGAGTAGTCAAATAACCCTACCTTCCACAAAGTATATCTCATAAATTGAAGTGCTCCAAATTTTGAAACTTTTACCAAGGTACATGCACTATGTTTTCTCAATATTATAAAAATTCCAAATTATGAAACATCACTAAAACGTTATATACAAATTCCCTAACTAGACTAGGATAAACTGTGGTATAAAATGCCTACTCAAACCAGGACTTGTTGCCTTGCCGAACCTAACCAAGAGAAACTACCATGCACTAATGAGAATCCAATTCCCAATAGAGCCAAATGACCTACTCTTTACAAATTCCATCTTAGTTTGAAAACCTATATCAATCCCAAGACTAAATCGATTGATATTGCTACATATAAGTGCAATTATTGTTTCATTATGAACCTACTTACATTTAAGATGAAAAAACCAATCCATGATGGCTCTCTACTACTCTTGTGTCCTATCCCTTCCACATTTTATTTCCCATTTCATAGGGGGATACAAATAGCTAAGGTAAGGAGGAACACATGTCCGACCTTGTTTTCTTCCCTAACACTCAATATCACACACACATATTAAATAATATTGTAAATTAATTTATTTTTTATAAAAGGTCAAAGGAATAAAGGTCATTAAAGGTTAATGAATATAAATATAAAAAAAGCACTTGTCACTAGTTACCAAAAAAAATTTTTCCAAAACAAAAAAAGATTTACATTCACGAGAGTGGAATATAAATGTTATTCTCCCTCGTAGGAAACTAATATTGGTTTTATAGCTTCTTCTAAACAACTTGAAAACTATGTCCTCTTTACTTGCTAAAAAAAACATACATGATTTGCTTCTCACATACCTAAAAAGGAGTATTTCCAGTTCAAACTTAACTTCCTCTCTATACGTACTTAATATCTAGATGCATTCCTAATATAAAAAAAATAAAATGACATTGGATTTGAAAACGAAATTCCATTGAATCTATCTCTCCCCCATCTAAAAAATATTAGAATCCCATAGCTCCTACTGGGAGACATAAGGATTATTTTGACATCTCATCAACTTTCCCACTAAATTTTCGGTAAATGTGTCTAAAGGAGATCCATTAAAAATATTGAAGTGATTATGAGATATCCTATAACAAAGGGCCAAGTTGAACGTCTTCCATTGTAGATTTTTTTTTCCTAATATATGACCATCCTTGAGTCTCCCATTACCTATATATTCCTTGCATCGTTTCTTGTTGCGACCTCTAGCAAAGTCCATAGAGAAATAAATTATTATCTATTATTTGTACCCCTTCCTCAGGCATACCTAATATTCAAATATTGGTTATGTTTCATGCAAATACCAACTCCTAGCCCACATATAGGTGGATGGCCTTGACTGGCCCCATCAAAGAATCCCCAAGGGATATCAAGGTCCATTTCATACATAATAGGGGACATGGAACATTTTCTTTTTTCTCAACTTGCAAGTCCTTGGAGATGTTTATAATCAGAACTACTATAAATGTGGGAAGAATTTCCTCACTCCTAAATATACTAGAGTTATGTTCCCACCATAAATTTTTAACCATAATACATGGAAAAACTTTAAATTTATTCACAGATTTTTCCATGAACCAATCATTCAAGTAGTCCTTGATCCTTGATTTTGACTTGTTGTTCTTCGTCTTTAGCTCATCCTAAAAATCCCCATTACCCGCATTTCATGAGGACGCCTAATAAAAATGTGAGAGGAGTATTATGTAAATGTATTGAAACTGCATAGAATAGATCTAGCTAAACAATAATACACACATTTGCAGAGAGAATAGAATAAAGAAGAAGAAGGAGAGAAATAATGAAAGAATTCTCATTAGCCGTTGTGAATAATGAATAATTTACACATGATATACTATGTAAATCTCAATGAGTGCGCACTGGAGGAGAACCAATGCACCATAGTTTCGGTCTAGAGTGATCCGGACACACACCAGTAGTTACGAGAGTAAACTGCCACCTAGTCAAGTCTCTCAGGCAGTTACGAGAGTGAATTTCCACCTAGTTGAGTTAACTAGTCAACTAGTTTCAGTTAACTAACTGAACAAAGAGTAGTGAGGAGTTAACTTAGGGAATCAAGGCTAATGCACCATTTTGGTGATGATCCCAAGGCAAGATCGAATTATCATGATGATTATCCCAATGTTGCATGGTGATAAAACCAATGCAACTTCTAAACTCAACTCAACTAATCAAACTGAAGTGTCAACCGAAAGAGAATATTCTCCAGGTGGAACATTCTCCCCTAAAATATAGGAGACTGGATAATGACTATTTATGACTAATAAAGAAGGAAAAACGTTAGGAAAAATAAATCCTAGGTGTTGTTGGGCCTTAGAAATGTCACAATTATATCCTCTTTTTCCTTCACTATACCTTACATTTCATCGTCCCATTAACCTTCCATCATACCATTTCCATAATGATACTTGGGTTTCTCCTAATTATTTTCCATTGTATTCATTTTAGTATTATAAGTGAATTTGTGAATAAATATTAGAAAAATAACATATTTTCATTACATATCAAGGTTGGATGAGTTTGATGATGTGTGCAGACATATGTGAAGATTTCAACAACGTCAAATATTACAACCTAGCCTCAAATTCGAATTTCATCTTCAATCTTTGAATATTTGAAGAATATTTGGGACAATCATTCAAGCATATTCAAAGGAGAAGATCATGGAATATTTGGATAGCATATTCTATCTAAGATATGTGAGAGATGTGTGGAGGATTTGAAGGGATCATATATTCTAATAATGGGAAAGCAGTTGAGAATGGTTGAGAGAATAGTGGATTTGTAATTATGACACTCTTCAAGACTCTCATGTATATAAGAGAGTGTTCTCTCTTCATGAGGATCATCATGTTATTCATAATGGGGTGATTAGCTTGGGGGAGTTACAGATCATGTAATTCATAATTTAGTCTTGTAATTAGGAGAAGGGGATTCTTAGCTTTGATTCTTAGCTTTGTTATTCTTTCATGCTTTGTCATTTGAATCTTTTAATATAATTTGAGATTGATATATTGTGTGATCTCACATATGTCTTTTTCCATTCAACTCTTCACATGTTGTATTTCTTTCCTAGATTAATTTCCTGTTTTCCTAGTTAGTCTTTCAATGCTTTCCTAGATTAATTTCACTCTTGAAATTTAGATTAGATTAGTTCTACTTCAATCCTGCATATATAGTGCATGTTCTTCGTAATCCTATGGACCTCGAATTGACAAATTAAATAGTTGGGCAAATACTACAACGGAATTTAACGACAATATTTCCACCTAACATTTTGGCACCATTGTCGGGGAAACACGATGGATTGAGGTTCAGTTTGATTTGACATGATCCTAACTCTTAGGTGACATATGGGTAAGGACATGTAGGGATTGTAGGGAGTGTTTCAATTTCTGCAATTTTAGCAAATTCAATTTTTGCAACTGTGAAGAGGTTTTCATGTGTTTTAGCAAGTGTGATTTTTAGTTTTTTTATTTTTATTTGGGTGCTGTAAGAACCCCTTTTGAAATATGATCTAACCATGAGTGTCATCTTGGAATAGCTTGCTCAAATCCTGGCAAAATATGGGATTTCTTCTTCTCAAGAAGATGAGATCTTGACAGCGGTTGAGAGCTTAAATACTCTTCCAGAAACGAACGAGGAATCAACATCTGAGGAGCTTGAGGAGGACAATGAGGAGTTGCAGCATGATCTGAACGAGGGAAACTACGCCTACAAAAGATATATCGAATGATAGTTTCAAGCAACTACCAGGTTAGATTCTTTTAATTTTTCTTTTAATTTTGTTAATTTAGAGTTTCAACAACTAGATTCATTCATTCTTGTAAAATTCCATTATTCATTTGAAAAATTACCACTAAACATATTGTTGTTACTTTTATGTGCTTGGCTCCACTGGAAATTTGCCTACACGTAACCAATATTTAATTCCCAATTAGCATAGAATAGGTAGGCTAATGAATAAAAGAATGTTTTTGCTCTAATTTGTTTTAATAAGTATGCTCTCCTCCGCGCTTCGTGCGATCGCGAGGATCAAAAAATAGGGATGATTTTGAATGAATGTTTTTGTGTCCATCCTTTGACCTACAAATTAACGCAGTGAAAAAAAAAATTAACGAATAAAAACAAAACCAATTTACATGTTGTTACAACATGCTGATATAGTGAAAATTTTACATGTTGTTTCCGCGAAATTTTACTTGCTGAAACAATGACGTTTTTGCTAAATTTGTAGATATGCAGACAATAAAACAATAAAACAATAAAAAATTAGATGAATAAAAACAAAATGAAATTTTACATGTTGTTACAGCGAAATTTTTACATGATGTTACAACATGCTGTTACAGCTAAAATTTTACATGTTACAGCAAAATTTTACATGTTGTTACAGCGAAAATTTTACATGTTGTTGTTGGGATCAGATATTGTACCTTTTTGCCCATACTTTTTGCCATTATTATACCCTTCATCACCTGTATCTAGACTCATATTATCACTTCATCTGATCACTCCAAGGTATACAACGTCGTTTCTCATCACTATATGTTTAATTTGTTTTGCATAATACTTTACATTACTTTTTGACCTAACCATTGATGAGAAGCGCATAAGTGTCCATATTTGCAGAATAGTATTCAAGGCCGATGATGAAACACAGAACTATCCAAAGGCACTGTTGAATTGATGTTGAAACACGGAAGCTGCTACACAGTCCATGCTGAACACGGAAGCTGCTACACAATCTGAGAACGCACATGCTAAAACACGGAGCTGCTACACAGTCCGAGGATGCATATGCCGAAACACGAAG
>JZKD02S1008945.1:36195-57815 GCA_000966675.3 Picea glauca
AAACCAAGGACCCCCTTACAGTCCACGTTATGGGAGATTTGTCTGCATTAATGACAGGTAAGACTCCCCCAGTCAAATATGGCGATCCTGGCCACCCTACCGTCACTGTACAAGTCGGCAAAACAACAATCCGTCGTGTCCTGGTAGACCTTGGTGCAGCCATAAATATCATGACTTTAGAAACCTTACAATTGCTACAATTACAAGACAAAGTCAGAGAAACCCCTACTATCTTAGAGTTGGCTGATCGATCCACAATTAAACCAGAAGGTTTCATTGAGGATCTCAGCATCTCTGTGGAATCCTGGAATTACCCAGTCGATTTCACAGTGTTTGATTTCATATCTATGATAGTACCACATTTCCATATTCGTTGCCTTCCACATTTCTCATGATTCAACAGTAGCAGTTCAGATTCCTTCACTTCCCATGATCTAGTTACAACAACAACAACATTAGTAGTTCCATTTTCCTGATCCTGCAGCAGTGACACCTTCCATCTTCCATCAATCACATCAGTTTCAACTACAACTCCAGTGACATTTTCTTGATCCAGCAGCTGCAACAACTACATCTAATTTTTGGGTAAGTGGAGGTATGTTCTTTTCTAAGATTTAATCACACAATTTCTTATATGTTGACTTGAATATTTTGGAAAATTTCCTCACCATGTTCTCCTTCCTTCCATAACCTACCCTAAGTTGCATGAGGATATGAAACCACTTCAGTTGGGGGGGGGGAGGAACTAAACTATTTCACCACATATTCATTACCATTATTCCATTTTACCATCTCACCATTCCATTTATAATTCACTAACATTTCTTTTCCAGCGACACTTTGTTTCATTTTTATTGATATACGTATTGGAATGATTCATAAAGATAAAGAAAAGGATTTCTTATACTCATTGATGCTCTCTTATGCAGATTGATAGCTTATTATTTCCAGTGAAGTACATGGCTAAATTATTGCAGCAAGAAAACCAATAAGTGAAATTAATGTTGTTAACACAAGAACCAACATCTTTTGTATTCATGGTTGTCACACAAGAACCAACTATAAGAAAATTTCACATGCTGTGACACATATTTCACATGATGTTACTCTTGTATCGCATACCCTAGAAACATTCCTTGTTAAAAGGACATCATCAATCATAGACATAGTTTGAATGCCAAAAGTTCATAAGAAAATCCATGCATGGTTGCATGAGGACATGCAACAAGTTGAGTTGGGGGGCATGTTGGGCCTCAGAAATGTCACATTTATATCCTCTATTTCCTTCACTATTCCCTACATTTCATCGTCCCATTAACCTTCCATCATACCATTTCCATAATGATACTTGGGTTTCTCCTAATTATTTTCCATTGTATTCATCTTAGTATTATAAGTGAATTTGTGATTAAATATTAGAAAAATAACATATTTTCATTACATATCAAGGTTGGATGAGTTTGATGATGTGTGCAGCCATATGTGAATATTTCAACAAAGTGAAATATTGCCACCTAGCCTCAAATTCGAATTTCATCTACAATCTTTGAAGATTTGAAGAATATTTGGGACAATCATTCAAGCATATTCAAAGGAGAATATCATGGAATATTTGGATGGCATATCCTATCTAAGATATGTGAGGGATGTGTGGAGGATTTGAAGGGATCATATCTTCTAATAACGGGAAAGTAGTTGAGAATGGTTGAGAGAATAATGGATCTGTAATTATGACACTCTTCAAGACTCTCATGTATATAAGAGAGTGTTCTCTCTTCATGAGGATCATCATGCTATTCATAATGGGGTGATTATCTTGGGGGAGTTAGAGATCATGTAATTCATAATTTAGTCTTGTAATTAGGAGAAGGGGATTCTTAGCTTTGTTATTCTTTCACGCTTTGTCATTTGACTCTTGTAATATAATTTGAGATTGATATATTGTGTGAGCTCACATATGTCTTTTTCCATTCAACTCTTCACATGTTGTATTGCTTAACTAGATTAATTTCCTACTTTCCTAGTTAGTCTTTCAATGCTTTCCTAGATTAATTTCACTTCAACAATTTAGATTAGATTATTTCTACTTTAGTCCTGCATATATAGTGTGTGTGCTTCATAAGCCTATGAACCTCGGATTGACAAATTAAATAGTTGGGAAAATACTACAATGGAATTAAACGACAATATTTTCTCCTAATAGGTGTGTGTGAAGTAAGTCCAACACCCCCTTTGAACATCACTATGGTGAAAATACAGAATGGGTCCCGACAACGAGACCATGTTAGGTACCCAAATACAAAACATACACTGAAAATAAAGTGAGAAAAGAGGGAAAACCTCATGGGAAAACCCCCCACTCAAGGTACAATGTATGTATAAAGAGGAACTACAGTTGCTAGGCAACTGTGTCCTTCAGTCCAAGATGACTTTGTAGAGAATGGAACTTCTTCTCAGTGAAGGTGTTGGTGAAGATCTTTGTCGTTTGTTCTGATGAAGGACATAATTGTAAGTCTATGATCCCCTCGTATACTAAGTCTTGGATGTAGTGCATGTGGATCTCGATGTTCTTCATCCACTAGCTCTGAAATGGATCTCTGCAGAACTTCAGAGTGCTCTGGTTGTCACACCAGATAACGATCAACCGATGAAACTGAATGCCCAACTCAGTGAGAAAATGTTGTAGCCACATAGAATGAATGGTTATTTTAACTACCCCTCTGTACATGGCCTCGACTGAAGATATAGAAATGGAATCTTGCTTCTTTATTGACCAATAGATAGGCCTAGAACCAAGACTGAGAGAGTAACCTGATGTCAACTTGCGATCAATGCTATCGCCAAACCAGTCAGAATCAATAAACCTGATGAGATATAATGTAGAGTCTATTGTATAATGAATCCCAAAGGTGATGGTGCCCTATATGTATCGAAGGATATGCTTTTCATCTTTCCAATGTAGCTCATGCAGCTCCTACATGAACCTCAAAACTATGCCAACTGCATATGAGAGGTCTAGTCTGGAGTGTGTGAGATACAACAAGATTCCCACTATCTTTTTGTACAGTGTGATTTCAACGAATGGAGTCTCCCCACCATCCTCAAGTTTGAATCTTGATAGCAAATGAGTCGGAGCAAACTTGCAGTCTGTCATGTGAAATCTCTCAAGGAGATATCGTGCATACTATTCGAAAAAAGAGGTATTCCAATAGAGGACGAACACCTTCAGTAACCACTCACATAACCAGATCAAATATCAACACACTGATGTTTTCGCGTGGTAAAACCCCTACGGGGAAACATCCATGGCCCCAACCAAAGCAGCTACTTGGATTAGTTTATTAATGCAAAGAAAAATATTACAGAGAGATTTTACAAGAAAGTTTCTCACAATTGATCATCGGAAAATGACCCTCCATGCTCTTTAAATAGAGATCATGGACCAATCGAGTGTTAATCCATAGATCAATGGTCGTTAAGATCGAGGAGAGTATGGATCGTCAGATCACTCTATGTCGGGAACATATCGTGACCATTGGATTTTGTAACTACAAATGCATACTAATGCATACTAAAGAAACACACTATAAAACACACTTTTACCTAACGACACAATAGACCAAGTAGATCTTACTAACTCCTAAGTGTCTAAATATCCTAACATCCCCCCTTAAGAACAACTTGGGATAGGATTGAAGGATTTATAGTAGTGACACAATAGGAGAAGGAAAGAGGCATTAGAGCCTATCCCCCCTTAATGACAACTTCCTGAACTCCTAACATAGATCAAAGTTTCGAAAACTTTGCTTCTATACGAGACTTTGGGAAACTGTCTACAACTTGATCAAAGTTTGGAAAACTTCACTTTTGTAAGAGACTTTGTGAAAATGTCTGCAATTTGATCTTCTGTAGGGAAAAAGAGCACTTCAATAACTTGATCATGAATGAGCTTTCTTATGAAGTGCATGTGTATCTCGATGTATTTTCTACACTGATGTTGAACTGGGTCTTTGGTGAGATTGATGGAACTCTAATTGTCACACCAAAGGCTGGTCGGATACTGGTGCCAGAATCTAAACTATGAAAGGATCTGACGAAGCCACAGGGCTTCCTAACTTGCAGTTATCATTACTCAGTACTCTCCTTCTGCTGAAGAAAGTGCAATAGCCTATTGTTTCTTACAGGCCCAAGTGACAGGTCCTGAACCAAGGTTGAAAACATAATCTGCAGTAGAATTCTGATCATCAAGGTCATCGGCCCAATCTGAATCAGTGAAACCAATCAATAAAGGAGTCCCCCCTGAACTATAATGTATCCTGAATTGAACTGTACCATGAACATAGAGAAGTATCCTTTTATCTTGTTTCCAATGGCTTTCATGGGGTGTTTTCATATATCAGGCAACAAGACCAACAACAAAGGAAAGATCAGGATGGGTATGAGTCAAGTATAAGAGGCTACCAACTAACTAATGGTACAGGGTGGCATCAACTTCAGGATAAGTATAGGTGGCATAAATCTTGACTCCAGACTGGAAGGGAGAAGGGGTTGGTTTACAATCGTCCATGTGAAATCAATGAAGAAGGTCACAAGCATACTTAGACTGGGAAACAAAATTTGCTTCATTGGTTTGCAAAACTTGGAGGCCAAGGAAATAGTGCAAAAAGCCTAAGTTTGTCATTTCAAAATTCTTCTTTATGCTGGTTTAAAATTTTTGAGTCACTACTAGAAAGGATAAGGTCATCAAAATAAAGGACAAGGATTATGAGATGGATTCCTACTTTCTTGGTATAGACATTAGGATTAGAATGGCATCTAAAGAATCTAGTGGAAATAAGAAAGCTATCCATTTTGGCATACCAAGCTCGGGGAGCTTGCTTGAGACCATAAAGAGATTTCTTGAGGCGACAAACAAGGCTAGAGTCATTATGGGCATAGCCAGGAGGTTGTTCCATGTAGATTTCTTCTTGCAAATCTCTGTGTAATAAGGAAAATTTAACATCCATCTGATGGACCTCCCATTTATGTGAGGTAGTAAGGGAAAGAACAAGGCGGATGGAATTCATTTTTTCTACAGGAGCAAAGGTTTCATTATAGTCAATTCCTTCAACTTGGGAAAATCCTTTGGCAACTAACCGAGCCTTGTTTATTTCAACACTTCCATCTGATGCATGCTTAGTTCTATAGACCCATTTTCATCTAACAAGTTTTATTCCTTTTGGAAGAGGTACAATATCCCAAGTATTGTTTTCCATTAAAGAACGATACTCTTCATTCATTGGTGTATCCCAATCTGAATGACCTGAAGATTCTGCAAATGTCTCTGGATCATGAGTTTATGAAACTTGAGCCAAAAGAGAAGAGGCTCGCTGGAACTGTGAACGTGTTTGATGCTGATCTGAAGGATCACCGACAAGATTACTAGCTTCTTCTCGTGTATAATGGACCCATCTAGGAAGCAGTGGAGCTAGTGCTGGTTTAGGTTCAAAGGACTCATTTGTAAGAGGGTGAGCATGAGGAGGTGGATTTTCATCCTCATTGTCATCATTTGAAGAAGAAACCATATTATAAGAAGTCACGAATGCCAAATATGGCTTGCAGGCCGAAGAAGGCACAATCGTCGAATTAGGCTCCCAGGCCAAGAGATTTTCATCAAATTTAACATCTCTTCTAATAATAATTTCATTACAATGTGATTGAAGAAGTATGTAACCTTTGACATCTTCAGAATAACCAACAAATATACACTTCTCACTTTTATGCTGCAATGCTTTCCTTTTCTCACCATGAATGTGATCCCATGCTATACTGCCAAATACACGGAAGTGACTTACATCTGGTTTAATTTTAGTCAAAGCTTCTTCTAGTGTTATATTTTTAAGAGCCTTTGTGGGAGTGTGATTTACTATGTAATTTTCATAGTTGATGGCTTCCGCCCAATAATTTATACTTAATCCATTAGATTGGATCACACAATTAACCATTTATTTTAATGTGTGGTTCTTTCTCTCAACAACACCATTTTTTTGTGGTGTATATGGAACAATTTGTTGCATTTGGATTCCTTGTGTAGTGCAGTAGCTTGTAAAAATATTGTTCGCATATTTTCCTCCATTATCTCTTCTTAATGTTTGAATTTGATGTCCAGATTGGTTTTCTACAAGGGCCTTGTAGGCCAAAAAACTTCACTCTTGAGTTTTAAGAAGTAAACCCAAGTATGTCTGGAAATGTCATCAATGAAACTTAAGAAATACTTGCACCCAGAAAAAGAAGGAGAAGAAAGTGGACCACACAAATCACTGTGAACAAGTTGCAAAGGACCCAAGGCGTACCAAGAGGCATGTTTGTCAAAACTATCCCGATGATGTTTTCTGAGAACACAACTGGCACAAACACCATCTCTACATGAAATAAGAGGAAGACCAATCACCATCTAATGATTACATAGTTGTTGCAATGAGCGATAGTTTAGATTACCAAACTGCTCATGCCAAATTTTTCTCAAGTCATCGCTATGAGCAACAAAAACTGATGAAAACTTTAATGACCCAAAGTTGTGAAACTTGTACAACCTGGTAATATCATCAACAATTCCAGTTGCAAGAGCATGCTTAGGATATTTTAGATCCTTGATTACAACTTGGTGAGGTGAAAACTTGACAGTTTTACCTTCACCTAAATGAGTGATTTGATATACTGATAGAAGTTTACAAGAAAGACTTGGAACACATAATACATCATTGAAATGACCATTATCTACTTGAACTGTTCCAGATCCTACAACACTAAGATATCTATCATCACCAACAAATATTTTATTGGTGTTACATTCATTTAGAGAAGAAAGTATGGCTTTATCCTTAGCCATATGATACGATGCTCTTGAATCAATAAGCCACTCATCAGAAGAAGAAGTAGTAATAGAATTTGAATTGAAGGAGAAACCATAAGAAGAAAGTGCATGTCTATGAGAAGAACAAGTAGAATCAATATTGATGTTGTGCTTCTTCATCGCTGCTTCTAAAGATTCCATCTTATAGAAACATTTGGACTCATCATGACCATCTTTATCACAAAAGTTGCAATGTCTGTTAGTATTCTTACTTTTATATTTTGCTCCTTTGTCACCAATAGGAGATGAAGTTATCTAAGCAGGTTTGGGACCCTTATGTTGTTTGTTGTTGTAGCGAGGATGTTGCTTCTTGGGATACTTGGGTTTATCTTTCTGCTGGGCAACTAAGGATTTGTTGGAGGGACCTGCAATGTTGATCACTCCAAATTGTACAAGATTATCTTCCTCTCAAATCAAAGAAGCATAAAAGGACTCAAGACTGGGTTTTTCATAAGCCTTTTCCCCTAGAGCCTCTCTCATGGCATAAAAAAGGTAGATACAAACATAGAATATGCACTACCTAGCTTAGAAAGAATAAGATAGATGCAACGCTCTTCCTCCATCTTTATCTTACATTCTTCACATAAAATTCTAAGGGTTTTAAACCTAGATAGATAGTCTCCAAGGAAATAAAAATCATTTGGACTCAAGGTTAGTATTTTATTTTCTAACTGTTGTTCTCGAATAATATTGAGTTTACCAAAAACAGATTCAATCGTGTCCCAAGCTTCTTTGGGGTCATCAATATCTTGAAGGTGGTACCTTAAATCATGAGAGATGGAAATTCTGACTAGTCCACGTGCTTCTTCATTCCTATTATCCCACTTGGATTTCTTATCAGCATCAGTGGGTGTTTTTTCCTTTCCCAAGGTAATCCGGTACAAGCCTTTACTTCTTAATAAATCTCCCATATGAGATTTTCATTGGAAGTAGTTGTTGTTGGAAAGCAAGACAGTACTTGTAGAAGCCATATTAAATATGCAGATGATGTGGATTTAAAAAATGAAACTGATGATCTAGATGGAAAGAGATCGAAAAGTTATGTGGTTTAAAAAAAAACGACACTGAAAATAGACTTCCGATGTTAGAGTTATGCCCTTTTGAAAAAACAAAGGCATAATCGGTAACCAAATGACCATGTGATTATGTAAGTTGTTTTATGAAGTGACCCACTTTTATAAAGAGAAGTGGGGATCACTTTTACAATGAAATTACTCTATAACAGAAAATTTGCATGAAAAATAAATAAATCTAAAATAAAATATTAAAGCTACTTATAGTGATTCACTTTTATACTTGAAGTGAAATACACTTTATAATTTTAGCATGAAAATTTTCAAAAAAGGTAACAAAAGAGAGACTTGAACTCAAGACCTCTTACTTAATAAGGAAACTTTTAACCAAATGATCTAGCAATACATATTGTAATGTTCAGAAGGAGGATTGGGGTGTTTTTGTTGTTGTTGTTGTGGAAGACGACCTTAGAGATCTTGCTAAAAAAAAATCTTTTCACACAAGAAAAAAATTTCGCTTCTCGATGACAACAAGGGTTAGATCTCGGTTAGCTTACCCGGAAGATGCATCTTTTCCTATCTATTTCTGATTTTCCAAGATCGCACAGGGCACGGTTCAAAGATAATATGCATATCTAAAAGAGTAGAAACCCATAAATAAATCAAACCAAAATACTACTATGCAAAAAAATTTAAAAATGCGTATTCAAGCTTTATACCTCTGGATCTGACTGTAATGGACGTATCTTGGGAAAAAAAAAACCTTTTCAAGTGAAACAAAAAGTGTTCCTCACTGAAAAAAGTGCTCTGGACACAATGTAACATTCCTCTTATCCCATAAATGTTTTAAAATGATAGAAAGTGGATATGAGACAACTCGGCTTCACAATCTTGATCTTCAATAGGAGCGGGTCTTCAAACAGGCTCTGATACTATGTTCGACAACACAGGTATTCCAATAGAGGATGAACACCTTCAGTAACCACTCACATAACTAGATAAAATATCAACACACTGATGTTTTCACATGGTAAAACCCCTACGGGGAAACATCCACGGCCCCAACCAACGTGGCCACATGGAGTAGTTTATTAATGAAAAGAAAAAGATTACATAGAGATTTTACAAGAGAGTTTCTCACAATCGATCATCGGCAAATGACCCTCCATTCTCTTTAAATATATATCATGGACCAATCAGGTGTTAATCCATGAATCAATGGTTGTTAAGATTGAGGAGAGTATGAATTTTCAGATCACTCTATGTCGAGAACATATCGTGACCGTTTGATTTCCTAAATACAAATGCATCCTAATGCATACTAAAAAAACACACTAGAAAACACACTTTTACCTAATGACACAATAGACCAAGTAGATCTTACTAACTCCTAAGTGTCTAAATATCCTAACACATACTTGGCCTCAGAGAATTTGATGCCTGATGCATCCTGACTAATCTTGAGTCTAAGGAAGAAGTGTAGCAGACCCATGTCCATCATAAAAAACCTGTCATATAGACTCCTCTTGACTGCAACAATTGTTGAGGTCGAGCACTCGGTGATCAGAAAATCATTGACATACATAACTAAAAGTAGAATTAAATTGGCGGTCCCGAGCATGTAGACATTTGGGTCTGATTTTCAACACACAAAGTTCTCTGACAATAGGTAGGAGTCCATATTGGCATACCATGCCCTCGGAACGTGCTTGAGGCCATAAAGTGACTTCTTCAGTCGATAGACCAAATATGAGCCGTGCATAAATCCCCGGGGCTACTCCATGTAGATCTCCTTAGAGAGATCACCATGAAGAAATTCATTCTTCACATCCATATAATGAACCTCCCATCCCTTGGTTTCTGCAATGGCAAGTTCTGATCGCATGGAATCCATCTTCGCTACTCAAGCGAAGGTCTCATCATAGTTAATACCATGAACCTGTTGAAAGCCTTTGATGAAATCCTGGATCAGATACATTGATCTCAACCAAGACTTTGAAATCTTTGACTTGTTGAAAGACCTCAGATTGTTTCCTGAGAAAATAGATCCATGTAAAACGTGCGAAATCATCAACAAAAATGAGAACAAAGCTTGCTTTATTGATGGATGGATGAATAAAAGGACCCATAAGGTCATTTTGGATCAGATCTAAAGGTGCGAAAGCTCGCTGAGACTTTCCTTTGTCGAATTTCTCTTGAGGGTGTTTCTCGAGAACACATGCCTCACATACTCCCTTAGAGAAATAGATTTCTAGTAGACAATCAACCAATATGTGCTTGCTAAGCTGTTGCATGTATCTAAAATTCAAATGTCCAAACCTTTGGTGCCATATCCTACTACTTTCATCAGCATGAGTAAGCATTAAAGATGAATTAGGTTCAATGAATTCTGAAAATGTATACAATCTAGACGGATGATTTACCTCACTGGTAGAAACCCTCTAGTTGGTTTGCATGTTGTAGATGTCCATGGAATTTGGTGTGAATATGACTTTATTTACGGTGTCAGAATTCATCATATGATACATGGAGAGAAGGTTGAGAGAAATCTTTTGAACATGCAACACATTCTTGAAGCTTTCGTTGGTGAGTTCAATCCTTCCTTCGCTAGTGACTTCAACAAAATATTTGTCCCCCATCAGGATAGGAGGACCTTTGCATGCATCCAAAGAAGAATACACTTTTTTTTAGGCATCCATGCGATGTGATGATCCTGAATCAATGATCCAAGCATCAGGAGAGGAGTTGATGGAAATCAAGGCATGGCTAGAATTTCCTTTCTTGGAATTCAGATCTTCTGGCTTCTTCTTCTTGGTACCCTCGGGTTGCGATATCCAAGGTTGTTTTGCTGAAGTATTTTAAACATCATATCTATTTGTTTTTACATGCATGCATATTTTGAATGGAATCATTTGTGATAGTACATGCGTTTCTCTCCTTTTTTCCCCTTTTCTCGAAATGGTTAGACGTCTTTTGCAGGACAAATATTTGACTCCTTTCTTCTAGGACAAAGTTGTTGACTGTGTAAAATATATTCTCATTCTCATATTAACATGAGTTGTTCCATTAGATACTCTTGTCAAACGATGTTGTGGAAGGAATCCGTCAGTTGGACACCTCTATGTGTTTGGATGTGTTTCCTGGGCTCATTTTTCCAATGAATGCAGAAAGAAGATGGATGCAAAGAGTCATTCTTGCATCATTATAAGCTACTATGAAAAGTATAAATCCTATAGAAGTTTTGATCTTTTCAAATAGAAAATCATTATCATATGAAATTTATGGTTTAATGAGAATTCTTTTGTCATAAAGTTGTCGAATGCCTTCTTTGGATTGTTACAAGATGACCACTTTGATATTGTTTTTTACTTTGGTTCTCTTATTCCTTTTTTCAGTCGCTCGACTGGAAAGTTGAAGTATTTTCCTATCTTGAATGGATCGTAGCTATGAGTCATCTAGTGAGTTGATTTTTTTTTTCAAATGGTTTTCCATCTCTATCGACTGAAACTATTCCAACTTCTTACAAACCATCTACAATGAACAATAGTTCACCTCTTTATTTTTTACCCAAATGGGCTTCCAACAACATTGAAGCTACTAGAATTGATGTCAGGAATATTTCTTTAGACCGACAACTAACAATCAGAAGAAACATGTTAGTTTTGTGCTAGTGACTCACATAGTTGACTCCATGTTACCTACTAAGACGCACAATGACTACCTGACTGGGAGAAGGCTATGAAAACATAATTGGATTCTTTTTCTAAGAATCATTCTTGGGATTTAGTTCCCCAACCACAAGGGAAGAACGTTGTGAAGTGCTGATCAATAGACAAGACCAAATTTACCTCTGAAGGTGTTGTTGAGCATCATAAGGCTCACTTGTTTACAAAAGGAATTTCTCAAAAAGGAGGTATTGACTAAATTGAGACCTTTGTGTTGGAATACTAAGAGGGGGGCTCAATCAATATGAGAACTTAATGCCACTTTTAATCACAATATGCACTCTTTAAAATTATCAACAATATTCAATGGTTTATTAGTTATGCATTCAATACATTATTACATCATAAAAATTATCATCCATCAGTGAATTATCAATTATTCATTCAATACATTATTTCATCATAAACATTATCATCCATCAATGCATAATAAACAATCATAGACACATCCACAATTACAAAATACACCAATATTTATGTGGAAACCCAATGTGGGAGAAAACCAAAAAATGCTTTTCTTATATGTCAAAGAATTTCATTCAAGGAAGAACCAACGTCCAATTCTCTAGATCTAACTAGAAGGAGGCTCCAACCCCCTAGTTTCTCATGATCCAACCTCAAGGAAAATCTAAATCCCTAATTCAATGGCTCCAACCAGAAGGAGGCTACAACACATTGATTACTCTAGCTCCACCCAAAAGGTGGTTACAACCACCTGGATCTTAGGCTCCAACCTAAAGGAAGCTCCAACTCCCTTATTCTCCGACACCAACCAGAAGGAAGATACAACCCCCTTTCCTTGCCTCATCCAACCACCCTTAAATATAAGTTCCAAACAACTGATACTGCCACTGTCACTCTATCATTGTCAACATGTCACTGCATCCAAACTGACACTATCACTGTCACTGTCTCATCCACGAAACTAGATCCACTCCCAACCACATGAAACTCATGCCAATATCAGCAATAGAATATCTCAATCCATATTCCCAACATCACCACCACATGCCTCTACCAATCATGTACGAAGATCACCACATACCATCACAATATATGTGTCTCAACCAAGTATCAATCTATACCATGCATGAATCCATACCACAACATGTACCATTAACCATGTACTATAAAAAGTGCATTGACCATGCACCAAACCTATACCATACCAAGTATCAGTCATGTACCATACCATGTGCCAACCATGCACATCAACAATGTATAACAACCATGTACATTAGCACCATACCATGTACCAATCATATACTATATCATGCCATACACCATATACCAATAAACCAAGAAATGCAACAGAAATGTATCTCAACAAGTAGACCTCAACTAGCATGTACAATACATCCAATATGTACCACAAGACATATACCAAAAACTAACCAAGACATGCCTCAAGCTTGCTCCACAAAATAACCAACATGCAACATCAAAATAAGCATATAAACATACATATGATATTGTATCTGACCTAGTATATCTATTCATAGACCTACATACATTCCTCAACTTCGACAACAAGAGAATAACATCTTCATCAAACTTTACCTTAGTCTCACAGGACTAGTGTTTGGATTAGTCAACAACCCTAACTTTCAACAAGCATAACTCTGTACCTGTAATGAATAAATGTCTAAAAATTGTACAAAATATTAATCAATGTCTTCTCTGCAATTCCTCCAAGTGTCACTGCTTGGAACATCGCATAAATGGAGTTATAGAAAAAATGGTAGACCTTGTCGAATTCTGGCTTATTCTAGAGAGTGAACTTGTAGAGACTGCCACGCACGAAATATTTTGTATATGGATCTGGAAATTTCTGAAAAAATAATACGGATTGTACTATATCCAATTCATTTTTCTTCACTAAATTTGGATCTTCTATGATGAACTTATGATTTTTTTACCCAAAAATCATGTTTAAAACTAGTTTCAGGACTAGTCAAAAGAAGTATCTTCCATAGAGCATATTTCCATAAAAACAACGACCCATAAAATGAAATTTATACCACATGTACCTTGATATGTTTTCTCAACAACCTACTATTTTTTCTATCCGAATAATTCTATAAAAATCGTTATTTCTAAAATGGTCATATGACCTGTAAAGAACATACCTTAGAACACATCGTTAAAAAACTTCATCCTCCTTTGGATTTCCAGCCTTCTTTACTTCACCTTCCCTCTGAAATTCACCTCAGGTCTCCTTGGTTTCCTTAGTAACTTATATATATTCAATATAATCAAAAGGTGGTAATGCAAGTATCTTGATCTCTTATTTATACTTCCTAAGTGCCTTCCTTTAGGGGTTATCCTGTAATTGTTTTACCCATCTTCCTTGCTTTAGGGCTAACCCACATTATTGTTGCAACTAATTTACCCATAATTAGTCAACTCATAATTTCTTGTTGCAACTAATTTATTTTCAATCACTTTCTTGGTGTCTTTGTTTAGGGGCTAACTTGTAACTAGTTTACTCGTCTTCCTTGTTTTAGGGCCAACCCAAATCCTTGTTGCAACTAATTTACCCATAATTAGTCAACTCATAATTTCTTGTTGTAACCAATTACTTTTTAATCATTTTCTTATTTCAACAAGTTTACCCATGATTAACTCCTAGTTGCAACCACGTTGAATAGTAAACTTGTTGATGATTTTCTAGGAGCTTATGGAATACTTGACTTCTTGTTGACCTTATAGGGGCTTCTAGATTACTCTAAAGGGTTATCCAACTTCACAAGGCCATATCTCACTAACTCTGAGGATTTATGTGATGTACCACATATCACCAAAAATGAAAAGACATGTACTAACCATCCATGATATTCATTAATCTTCATGTACTAATCATTGATATTCATCTCCAAATACCTCGAACAAACTTGGGTTCCTTAACCACACCTCCGAGGCTACTAGAATGTGCTACCGAACATACTCAAGGGTTGACATCAATATATAAGGGTTGACATAAATTCGCAACATGAATCTTCAAGGGTTGACATCAATGACAACCAACTATCCTAACCAACTGTCCATCAATCTAAACCAACTATCCAACAATATCCCCCTTTTGCATTGATGGAAGCACTTAGTAATGCTCATTCTCTCTGTGATTATCTCTCCTTGTCAATGTTTCTATCTCTCCCACTTTGTCATCAATGGAAAAGGGTATCTTCCTTTGGGGTTGCTCCCACTTACTAAACTATCCTCGGGGTTTCTCCCCCTAACTGCAATGTACTTTGGGTTGGTCCCCCTTTCTAAACTATCCTTGGGGATGATCCCCCTATATTCATACCATTGATTACTCTCTCTCTCCCTTAGACAAAGGATTAAATCCCCCTATCGATATGTCTCCTCCTGACATTGTACCTGCTCTAACTAATTATGGTTAAAAGAATATCTCCTCATGTGGGTATGTCTCCATGTCTATATGCTACTGATCTTCTTTTCTTGATCTCTCTCTTTGATGACTTGATTTCATATTGATGTGTAGATCAATGTAGGTCTTCATGTACCTCATTCCTTTTGGAGTTATTTTTCATTGGCTCTTCCTCGTGTAAATAAACTAACATATATAAAAACATTCAAAAGTTAAGCATTCAAATTATCATCCAACATTCTTTGAACCAATCTATGAATCAATATATGAACCACTCTCTGAGACAATCTATGAACCCTTGTTTGTCCATATTGTCCAAGAATATGCTACTCAATTTTCCACAATGATGACCCATATGTCACTCTACTATCATGAAGTCTTCACTACTAGAACCATTCATTATATTTCAACTGTGTCCACTGATCTTCTCCATATGTAAACCAAACTTTGCATATTTGGAACAACCTATGCTGAAGATATATATGTCTAAATACAATCATAGACTTTTTCCTATGTAATTTTCCAATTGATCAATCAGTTATATTGTAATTTTGCTAACTGACTACTCTAATTATATCTACTCGAACTCTGTAAGATGCTCGGATGATGGTTCTCTGATTTGTCTCAACTACTTTATAGACCCCCCCTGTATAATATTGATATTACATGGGAGTATCCAAGTTGTATGGCTAAGAAGAATACCTTCTCTTATGTACAGTAATATTCTTCTTCGTATGTAGACTCATCATCCTCTGAACTTTGACTTCTCCCTTTTTGCCTCTAGATTTATCTCTCTCTATAATTCTTGAAATTACAATCTCTTCAACATGTTCCTTATTTACCTACTCTTCTTTTATTTCTCGCACTACTGGAAATCCTATGATATCTTGAACATTTTATTGATTCACTTGTCCTTCTTTTATTTCATTTCTTCTCCAAACCTTTTTGTATCAGACATCTTCTTTTTTCTCTGTAGATTTGTCTTCATCTCGTATTATTGCCAATCTTGTGATTTTTGGGACCTAGTATCTATTCACCTATTATTCTTTTCTTATTTTCCATACTTTCTTATATCTGATATCATTGTTCTCTTTCATGGAAATATCGATCATGCTTCTACAATAATGAGCTATGTTCCCATAATTATGACATCTGTAACATTCAATGTTATGTGGGGCCACATAATATTTTCTTGTTTGAACGTTTCTTTCATAATCCTTGCAATATGCAACCTTATTTCCAAAGTTAGTACAATAAAAAAAATGACCATTAAAGAAATTTATATACCTAGGATAAAATAAATTTTTTTTTTGGTGTAGTCCTTTTGAATTACTACCTTGGTTTATCATAAGCTTCTCATATGTGGATCCTTTCCTTATGGTTGAAGCGTCTTTGTTTCATGAATGTCGTAGGTCGTGTTTAAGATGTATCTATATTATGACCATTATTCTTTGATTTTGGTTGATCTTGATTTGTTCCTTTAAGTTCTTCTACATAACTCTTACTCTTTTCTTCATTCTTCTTTTCTGGCAACCTAGAATGCTTATCTTCATTCTCTATTGCTTATGCAAATGTTTCTCTCTCTTCAACATTCTTGTTGAGATTTATGATTTTACTTATCAAGGTGACAACATCTTCTTCAAGATTCTCAACCTCTTATTCTTTCTTCATCATCTGAATCTTCATGACTTATTATGTTCACTATTCTTCTTCAAGTTGGATCTTCAATGTGATTATTTCGTCCTCAACTTCTTTTTCTCACTGATTGAATTCTGCTTCATGACTATTTTCCTTTTCAATCTTCGGATTGTCTTTTATTTGATTGGGATTTTCTATCTCATCACTTTCAATCTTCAAATAAGGGAATTCAATTTCAAGATGTGCTACTTATTCATAATTAAAATATATATATATATACTTCGGTTAACTTCGAACTGTTCTTCTTCTGAATCTATCTGACATGATGAGAAACTTGCCTCTTGTTTTGTACCTACTTCTCATTTATCAATATCTGACTCTGTGATGGTATAAGAATAGATATTGTGCAGATTATCCCATATTTATTTAGTTGATGAACATTTTCCTACATTGTCCTTTACTGAATCAGGTAATCCTTCCAAGATAAAATCCATTGTTATTTTGTTGTTCCTTTTCAATTCCTTCTTAGTTGCAGTCTTTGGAGGTTTCTTTGTAGAAGTGTATCCTATACAAACTGAGTTCCAAACATCATATCCATGTGCCAGTAAAAATAATTTCATCGTGATACTCCACATTTCATACTTCAGACCCTTATAACCATTGAAAATTGGTGCTCCATTCACACTACACATTTGTACTCCATTCATATTGTACTCCATGATCTACCTTCCAGTCGTTAAATTGTTTCTTGAAGGAACTCCTTTGATACCAATTGTTGGAATACTGAGAGGGAGGGTGAATCAGTATGAGCACTTAATACCACTTTTAATCACAATATGCATTCTTTAAATTTATTTGCAATATTCAATGGTTGATCAGTTATGCATTCAATAAATTATTGCACCATAAACATTATCATCCATAAGTGAATAATAATAAATCATAGCTTATTGTTCTATTTTTTGGGTATTTTTGTGATGACTGCGGGACTGAAGAGTTCATAGGGTGCTCAGATGGTTATTTCCTCTCAAACCCTCAAATAAATTCTACAAATTACTGAAGCATTCAAATCTCAATTGTATGACACATTCGATGCCAAATTGGATGAATTTGTAGATGGTCTCACAAACGACCTTAATGATAGTTTACATAGTATTCAAGATTCATTGGATAGCATGTAGGAGAGATTTCTGATGGTGGACATCAGAGATGAATATAATCAAGAAATATATGCTTGGTATGATTTGGAGGCCAATTACGATGATTGGTATATGGATAGTTGTCATTTCTGGGATGAAAACCACTTTCATATTTTATTTGACGACTCTAATCCACCTTCTGTAGAGAGAATAAATGTGACAAATAGGGAGCCAATGATTATTACCAGTGTCCATCCTGCATATTCTGTAGTGGTATTATTCCTTCCAGATTCTGCTATGACCCTTTTCCACTATGTGGATGGATCTTGTTATTTGGATCCACATGACATGTGTCCATCTTTGGAACATCATTTTGAGTTGATTATTGGGTTCCAAAATATTTCACAGGGAGTTCACATGAGCACTTAGACATGGGACCCAGGCTTACAATGGAGGTTGGACTACTTCAAAATGGTGGATTTCCTTTCTACATGGGACCTTGGTTCTTCAGTGTTCTTCAACATTATGGTCCACAATTATCCATGGGACCCTGGTATATGTTGTGCATCAAGCATTGAGAACAAATATTTCATAAGGGGGATGGAATGTTAGGTAGCTAGAGAGGTAGTAGTGGGGGCCGAGAGGGCCCATAGCGATGATAGTGGATGTCATTCAATGTAAGGTGGAATAGGTCCACTATATTATTAAATAAGGCCCACTATGGTAGCTAGATATAATAAATGAGTAGTTAGATATAATCAATGTAAGAGGACTTCTTAGAAGGTTCAACTTCTAGAATATTCCTCCTCTAGAATTTTCTTAGGTGATGGTAGCACTATATAAATGGGTTCAAGCAATGTAATGAGACATGAAGAGAATTATTTTATTTGGAGCAGTATCTCAATAGGAGGATGCCCCCTTGAAGAGGCAAGTGAACAGGAGAGGATTTGTTCCATAATAGGATCCATTGTATGGTGTTGCCCTACCTCAGGGGTTTGGTAATAATAAAGTGTGGTTTCGTCTATATTTCTCTATGGATTTATTGTGTATTCAGTATTTGTGGTGATTATATTTTTATATATGGTATAGGTACTTAACAATTGGTATCGGAGAACTTTCCTTGGCCAAAGAAGGGAAGAATGTTTTGCTCCTTTTGCATACTTTTTCCAGGGAAGAAAAAGAGGGAGGCGCACTTCAGGTTCCGATATGAAGCTTTACGAGCATAATTTGGAAAAAAAAATTGGGTATTTGAATTCCTCTCAGAAAAATACCCAATTTCAAAAAACAAATCAACCAAAACAGAGTCAGGGAAGTAATGTTATAAGCATTTTAAATTTAGCAGTTTTTCATGGTTTTTATAGAGAAAGTTGTGATTTTCTATAGTAATTTGGTTTTAAACCCTTGTTCTATTTTTGGGGTTTTTCATAGAAATATGTATTTTACAGGGAAATGTTATTTCCCTAGTATTTAATAATTCATTAAAGAAATAAAGTCAGCATATGAAGAAAAATATTGTATTGTGAGTTGTAGCTTGATAGGAGGATGCCCCCTCGAATAGGCAAGTGAACAAGAGAGGATCCCTTCAATAATAAGATCCATTGTATGGTGTTTCCCTACCTCAAGGGTTTGGTAATAATATAGTGTGGTTTCTTCTATCTTTCTCCATGGATCTATTGTGCATTCAGTATTTGTGGTGATTATATTTGTAGATTTGGTATAAGTACTTAACATACTCCACATTTCATACTTCATACCCTTTTGACCATTGAACATTGCTGCTCCATTCACACTACACATTTTTACTCCATTCATACTATACTCCATGATCTACCTTCCATTCGTTAAATTTCTTCTTGAAGGAACTCCTCTGATACCAATTGTTGGAATACTGAGAGGGGGGTGTGAATCAGTATGAGCACTTAATACCACTTTTAATAAAAATATGTATTCTTTAAATTTATCAGTAGTATTCAATGGTTGATCAATTATGCATTCAATAAATTATTGCACCATAAACATTATCATCCATAAGTGCATAATAAAAAATCATAGACACATCCACAAATACACAGTACGCCAATATTTACGTGGAAATGCAATGTGGGAGAAAACCACATAATTCTTTCTTATATGTCAAAGAATTACATTCAAGGAAACACCAACTTCCAATTATCCAGCTCCAATTGTAAGGAGGCTCCAACTCTCTAGTTTTTTAGACTCCAACCTGAAGGAAGCTCCAACTCCCTATTTCTCTAGCTCCAATCAGAAGGAGGCTACAACCCCTTGAGTTCCTCAACTCCAATCGTAAGGTGGTTACAACCACCTAGTTATCAGGCTCCAACCTAAAGGAATATCCAACCCCTTGATTCTCCAGCAACTACCGGAAGGAGGCTCCAACCCCCTTTCCTTGCCTCATCCAATCACCTTGAAATATAAGTTCCAAACAACTGATAATTCCACTGTCACTCTGTCACTATCAACCTATTTTTATCTCATCCATGAAACCATATCCACTCTCAACCGCATGCAACACATACCAAGATCACCAATAACATATCTCAAACCATATTCCCAACATCACCACCACATGGCTTTACCAAGAAGGTAACAAGATCACCACATACCATGAGTACCATTAACCATGTACCATAACAAGTGCATCAACCATGCACCAAACCTATACCATACCAAGTATCAATCTTGTACCATACCATGTGCCAACCATGCACATCAACCATGTATATCAACCATGTATATCAACCATGTACATTAACGCCATACCATGTACCAATCATATATTATATCATGCCATACACCATATACCAATTAACCAACAATTTCACCAACAATGTATCTCAACAAGTAGAGCTCAACCAACATGTATAATACATCCAATATGTACCACAAGACATATACCAAAAACTCACCAAGACATGCCTCAAGCATGCTCCACAAAATCACCAAGATTCAACTTCAAACTAATCATATAAACATACCTCTAATCCTGTATTTGACCTAGTGTATGTGATCAAATACCTGCATACCTTCAACATCTTTAACAACAAGAGAATAACATATTTATCAAACTTTACCTTAGTCTCACACGACTAGTTTTTGGATTAGTCAAAACCCTAACTGTCAACAAGGATAACTCCATACTTGTAATGAAAAAAGGTCTAAAAATTTTACACAATATTAATCAATAGCTTCTATGCAATTTCTTCATGTTTTACTACTTAGAACATCCCAGAAATGGATTTATAAAAAAAATGGTATACCTTGCTGAATTATGGCTTATTCTAGAAAGAGAACTTGTAGAGCATGCCAAATGCGAAATATTTCATATATGTATATTAAAATTTCAAAAAACATACTAAGGATTGTACTATATCCAATTAATTTATTCTCACTAAAATTGGATCTTCTATGATTATAATTGTTTTACTCGGAACGCTTGTTTAAATCTAGTTCTAGGACTAGTCAAAATCCCTATCTTCCATAGCGTGTATATGCCAAACTACAATGACTCAGAAGCTGAAATTTATACCATAGGTACCTTGGTATGTTTTCTTAACATCCTCTAATTTTTTCTATCTAACTCATTCTATAAAAAAATGCTATTTTTAAATGTTAAGAACCAAATATCAATATAGCGTAGAAAAACCTCAGACAAATTACTCAACGCCTTGAAAAATAGATAATTTCAGATAATAAGCCTCTTCGAGGGGGAAACCTCCTTTTACCCCACTCAAATGTTCAAGTACAATATGATTCAAAATGAAAATGTCTCCTTGGTATATATAGGAGACTAGGAGGTATAAT
>JZKD02S1008945.1:70397-82840 GCA_000966675.3 Picea glauca
CTTCATAGTTCCAGCAGTGAACTGGCAAGTTGGGGAGCCTGACCCAAACGGGCACCTCCTTTGGCAGTTCCGCCGTGGGGTCGAAGTCCGGGGTCCAACGGTTCAGATACAACCCTTGGGTTCCCATAAAGTATGGTCCGTTTCTGAAAATGAGGTCCTTGTCTTCCTTGTTTATAAACTCGAAGAGAAAAAAGCCGTTGCTCAAAGGGTAGCAGGTAACTCCTTGCCTGAGAAGGGGCTTCCAGTTCCTTTGGACCCATGCGTCGGTGGTTTTTTCCGAGGGCCAGAGACCCATAAACTGGCCTACCAACCCTCTCTCGGCGAGAGCTAGGGCTATCTTGACCACTTGCGTCTCTGGCAAGGCGATTTCTGGGATTTCCTCTAGTTTTTTTATGAATTTTGGAACTGGAACAGAGTGTTTGCGCTTACCTCCGCTGGAGACCAGCTTTCTGAACGCGGCTGAGTCTGAAAACGGGGGGGAGGGGCCGAATCCTCACCCCCAGGGGCGGCCATGGCCGTCGCTGGCTGCTACGTACCCGAGGCGGACTTCCCTGAACCCTAGCTCAATCGTAACAGCAACTCGCCTCAACACTTTCAAGATCCAAGTGTTTCTTAATATTATTTATAATTTGAAGGACATGGGGGTGGGCTTTGATCCACTTATGTGTGCACGGGTCACGATACCATTTAATATGGTATCTCTGGGTGCAACCACACGTTCGACCACTACCTCAAGGTGTCCCCATGGCTCCAGGTAAAGCCCTCATGAGAATTGAACCTTGCCCAATGGTGAAAAACTCCTCGCTTTCCACCATTGGATCCAACCCCTTTGGGCTGGTCTTCAATTATTATTTTTATATGATGGTGTTTTCATTTTTTAATATAAATATGGAATGGATATTTTAACACATTTTAAGATGGTATATTGTAAGCCCTATGATACTCCTTTTCAATCCAGAGTAAAGATGAAAAAAATTTGTTAGAATCCTAAATTCGATGTTGCACTTTATTGAAAACTAGTCAACAATATCATTTATCTTACTCAAATTCGATCTCACATTTTTTTTTTGTTAGTGTGGTTTCTTGATTTATGCAAGATCCCATAGAAATTCACTAGAAATAAGTAAAAATTCCTTATATCTCAAGGTTACCACCCATTTTGGTATCTGATATTGTCAAAGTTCATATTCATTGGTTAGCTTCACCAACTCTGAATCGACTAGTGACACCAATGACCGAAGTCCAACTTATATCTATGGTTTTTCCTTAGCACTGGACCATTGGTTTGGTCATGAAATAAATAAAATTTAGTCTCCTTCTTGAGTACAAAATCATAATATCATCGAACCATTCATGCAGGTATATAGGCAGTCTAGATTCACCAACTTCTGGGTGAACTCGGGTTTCCTCAAACATTAACTACCATCTACTGTGATAATAAGAGTGTCATTCAAGTTTCTAATAATCATGTTTCCCACAGTAAGATGAAACATGTTGATATCCATGCTCACTATTTGAGACAATCAGTTTATGAGAACGTTGTCTCTTTTGTCTATGTACAATAGATGATCAAGTAGCTGACATATTCACTAAACCAATATAAATCAAGGTTTATCAAACTCCATAGGATGATTGTGATTCATGAAGTTGCAATTACAGGGGTTGTCCTACTGATGAATTTTTGTTACCTTAATCTCCAAATACGTGTGCTAGTGGGTGTGGGGGGTGATGGAAAATTACTTTCTGATGTTTCATCACACTTCTCTTAAAATCATTCAATCAAGTGATCAACATACATCTAGAAACGATTAGTAGTTCGATTGAGAGAATATCTACATCATTCGATCAAGTAGTTGAAAATCTTGTCTGTTGGATAGTTGACCAACACTCGAAAACAATCGATCGATGGATTGACCAGTCGAACAATTGAATATGAGTTGTACTCATGGACATTTGGCTCGAGCATCCTTGTCGATTTGGATAGACAACATGAATCTGATGGAATGAACTCTAACCACTGAGGATTATATGTGGACAAGATTTTCTCGATTCCACAGAAGATTGTTAGATATTAAAACTATAAATAACAGACCTAATGGATTGTTATCAACAATGCATGTACAAGTGTTGTATTCTAATGTTGAACATGGTTCTCATATTCAATATGCATTGTGATGTTCTTATCACAACCCTTTGTTCTTAAGTTTTATAATGGTGTCTATAGATACCACCTTTATCTTTGAAACTTATGCTCTTTGATTATCTATAGTTTTTTTTATCTATTTCAGATCAGGTTACATCCAATCCCTAACAGGAATAAGGTTTCAACACCTTTTCAAATGAAATCAAAATCATGTTGCAAGTGGTAAGGGATAGTAGAAAAAATATACATGGAATAAGGTTTCAGTTTCTTTTCAAAAGAAAAAAAAAGTCATTTTGCAAGTTCTGCGGAACAATAATTCCCCTCATCATAGCTCACAATTGGATCTGGGTATTATATAACTAAATATAATAACTATGTCAAAGTTTTCCTATATCATTTAGTACAAAATACCAATTGTGTTTTAAAAATAACAAGGCATGGCATTTTTTGCAATTCAATTATTTACAATATGAAATGATGATAAATTTATAGCCTAATATTGGCTATAGAAAGAAGACCTCAATAGGTAAAAAATATAAATGATAATGCACAACAAATATTGAAATTCCAACTAGGAAAAAAAATGCACACAACAAAATAGCCAAAAGTGAGCTTAAGAAAACTAGACACGAGGTTAATACAATTGTTGAGTTTAGAAAGAAGTGATGTAGTGCTGCAAGAGAAGTTCACAAAATTTAGCAAGAAGTGACCTTGTTCTGAAAGAGAATCTCAAAACATTAGATCTCATTAATGAAATTAAGCAAATGAAATGGTAGTTGTAGTGCTCAATTTTATCTTACTACTTTTAGAAAACCAAACTTATTTTTTGAGGGTGTTTGTTGGCATATGACCTAGTTAATAAATGTTATGATAGCATGCAGACTCAATTTTATTTGGATTTCTTAGATTAAATGTGAAAATGGTTTAATTAATGCATGATATGTTGATGAATAATTAATGCATTAATTGTCAAATTGATGATTGACATGGTATTGATTATATATATTGTCGATATTACTAATAGTTTGTTGAATTAATAGGGAAATTAAAGATACGTTGACATAGGCATCGTCAACGAGACTCTATGACTCTGGACTAATTCAAGGAGTATATCATAAATAATTATTTTTATTTTGTGAAACTAAAATGATTTATGATAATTATGACAAAGAAAAGGATCAATGGTTGTGAGAACACGAATTATCCTTGTCTATATGACTCACA
Source organism: Picea glauca (assembly GCA_000966675.3). Lineage (NCBI taxonomy): Eukaryota > Viridiplantae > Streptophyta > Pinopsida > Pinales > Pinaceae > Picea > Picea glauca. The sequence continues at coordinate 73,765 of JZKD02S1008945.1, forward strand.
TAGGAGTAACGAGGTTGTAGAGATCCAAACCAGTACTATGGGAAGAGATGAAACAACGTCCATGCTTCCATATACTAGCACTCTCCCTATGGATGGAGTTCAAAAGTGCATGGATTCTTTTGCTCAAGTGATTGCACAATGCCATGAGCATAAACCACGCAATCGATCACTCACAAGGATAATTGAGGGGCACATAATAAGGGAAAAACCTTATTCCTCAGTGTCCATTAGTCTCACAATTAAGTACAACAATGAGAGTTAATATGGCCTCTAAAGTTGTGCTACAAGTTCATATGCTTGAATACCATGACGCATGGCACCCTTAACACTCTTCATAAATTCTGTACGGATATGTAAAAATGTTTAAATAAAAAAATTTAACTGAAGGGTTGGGTATAAGAAGAATCATTCTTAGAAATTTTGGTAAAAATGTTAAATATACTATGCACTTAGAAAAGAGAAAATTAATTAAGTGAGGAAATATATGATCTAGTTAGTAACCTTGGGTAAAGAGATATTAAACTAAAACATAACTAGGAAATGATCTTGAGTTCAAGATGTGCATGTTTTAATTTAAGAAAATTAATTAATTGAAATTTTTTAATTCATGAGAACTCTAAAGGGAGAATCCTAACTCAACTTGAAAACATAAGCTAAAAAAAAAGTAGTCTACAAGTTAAGAGTGGATTGCATAAAATAAAATAAGAGACTAAATATTCACATGCATCTAAACTAGGATTTGAGGGAAAAAATCTAAATGATAAAAAAAACTAGGAAACATCCATGAGGAAACATAAGAATCAATAAAATATAAGAAATATATTGGGAAAAAAAAACAAAATCTGAGAGTCAAGAAAATCTCATGACCATTTGACCTGTGAACTATTCTATTTGTGAGTTTGAACATTGGTGTAGTCTAGAAGGTGGGAACCCCAATGCCAGCCTAAGCACTAATACTTTGGCTAGTTGTTGGTTCTATGCAACCCTGTTGTGGCTCTAGGGGGCTTGGGGAAGAAAAGTACCCTTCGTTGTTTACATGGAAGTATCTCAAGAGTTTTCTTCTACAATAAACAAGGGACGTGGCTCCGACAAAGATTGATAAAGCACTCACTCAAGTTGACGCAAGATTTCAGTAATTGAAACAATACCTTGACCAATTAACTTTAAATAGTGACAGATATCAATATAGCCGGTGTGCATTTATTGGTGTATTTACCTTCAAGTTGATGCATACGTTTATTGATTGTACAGACTCAACTGTAACAGTTTTTATATATGTGTGTGTGTGGGGTTTTCGATTATTTTATGTGTGCATTTAACAATAGGCCCTTAACTACATAATACATCTATTAAGAAAATGACTTTACTGTTTTCATCCTTGCCTTTAAATATATGTGTTGCTCATTTCCCAGTGAGGAAATTCATTGGATTTTCTTTGTTGTTGTATTGAATTGCAAGGGAAACATCATAGAACATAGGATGTCTTTTAAAGTCAGTGTTCTGGACCTCATTCCCTTATTCTAGACTAACTAAAATAAAATAAAAAATAATACAATAAAAATTAGAAGGGTAGGCACAAATAATCTAAACCAAACCATCAATACTCCATTCAAGTATCAATTCTGGAAGGAATTCATTTCAGACAGATTTAAATTAACACGTGAGAGATTGAACTGTTGATATGGAATAATACATAAATATCATCGTTCTTATTCCTCCATGTATAGTGGAAGTGTGTTTTGTTGGAATTTGGTGACAACAAATTCCTCCAAGTAAGAATTTCGATTCTATTATTCTTCATTGGTTGCAACTAAATAGACCAAGTTATAATATGGATAGGGGTGCATTTAATAATCAGTTTCTTGTGTAAATGTATATAAATTTAGGTATTCTTGTAGAGACAAAGGGGATGATATGAGAGAGCTTGAAAGCCTACTGTAATGTCCATGACTTGAATAATAAGACAACTGATACTTCTGCTTGGTGGATGTAGCCCAACGTTTGGGTGAACCACATGAAATCTTTGTGTTTGTTAATCTGCGTGATTGTTGATTGTCTTATGTGAATTTTGTTTTCTGCATTTGCAATTCTAACAAGTGGTATCAGATCTAGGGTGAATTGAGTAGGTGTCGTAGGTTGGAATTGAGTATCAGGTCATCGACACTCCCTAGGTTGTAATAGAGGCGTGTCGACACTCTCACACTTGTGAAATTCCAATTTTAGTAAAATCCGTGCACTCGGTTTCTGCATCACAGAGCATCAATGCTCCCCCATCCATAGTGAAGGAGCATTGATCTCACACTAGTGCTCCCTTTCAATACTCCAAGGAGCGTCGATCCCCCTTAAGGAAACATTCACATGGTTTTTTGAAAAAGTAAAGGTATGAAGGAATTAAAGGTATGGTTTTTTGAAAAAGTAAAGGTATGAAGAAATTAAAGGTCTTTTCCAAAAATTGAATTTTGTTTTTTAAAAGCATGAACAAATCAAGTCATGTGGGTAGATGTTTTAAAAGTTTTTTTGTGGAGTAAAGGTATGAAGTAAAAAGTATGAAGTAAAAATTAAAGGTATGAAGTAAAAAGGTTTTTTATCAAACTTGCTTTTTTTATTAAACCTTTTCGAGTTTATACCATTATTTCTCCACATTTTAAAGGGCTTTGGTTTTATAAGCAGTGGTTTTGGATTTTTTTCTTCTTCTAATGACGAAAACTCGGAGTGCTAAATTCAAAATTGAGAAGTTCAATGGAAAGAACAATTTCAAGATACAGACGGTTAATATGCACCATCTGCTCATGCAACAAGGCGTGGTGAAGGCGCTTTTTGGAAAAGCAAAGAAACCCACGACCATTTAAGATGAAGAGTGGGATGAAATTGATGTTAGAGCACCGAGTGCCATACGTCTGTGTTTGGTCGATGATGTTTTGTTCAACATTGTCTTGGAGAAGACAACATTTGGTTTGTGGACGAAGCTGAAAAGCCTGTATATGACGAAATCCTTGACGAACAGGATCTTCCTGAAAATACAATTGTATAGTTTGTGCATGAAGGAAGGTACAAAAATAGTTGATCATTTAAATACTTTTAATACTCTTTTAGTCCAGTTGACTAGCATGGGAGTGAAATTTGAATCTGAAGATAAGGAAATTTCATTATTGTGTTACTTTCCCACATCATGGGATCACTTTGTTACCTTTATTAGTTTCAAAACAATAGAAAGTATTGAGCTTGATTATTGTTGGAGCATTGTTGTCTAAGAAAACAAGGAATAAAACCAATTCAGAAACCTCTACATCTGAGGCAATGATGGTCAGAGGCAAACCTAAAGAAAGAGGAAAGGGTCAGAGGGATTTAGCTCGGTCAAAGTCGAAGGGAAAAAAGAGAAAAAATGAGTGTTGTCTTTGTGTAAAATACGAACATTTGGAGAAGGATTGTTGGAAGAGACAACAAGACTCCAAAGAAGACCCTCCAAAACAAATGAAGGAAGAGAACACAACTGAAACTAGTTCAACAACAGGTTTAGGTATGACTGATGAAGTTTTATTAATTAGTATTGGTTCACGTCATGATCAACGATGGTTATTAGATTATGAGGCTTCAAATCACATGTGTCTTCATAGACATTGATTTATTACTTACCAGTCTATAGATGATGGAATGTTTTACATGGGAAATGACATATCATGTAAATTTGTGGGAGTTGGTAGCATTCTAATTAAGATATTTGATGGAACTGTCAAAACACTAACTCATTTGAGAGATGTACCTGAGCTTAGAAAGAATGTAATTTCTTTTGCAGTCTTAGACACTGGAGGATATAAGAGTATTGTTCAAGGTGGATTTATGAAGGTCTACAAAGGAATCCTATTGGTCATGAAGGAAAAGAAGGTTGGAAACTTGTTTTTGTTAGAAGGAAGAACCAAGTCAGATCATGCGACAGTTGTATCTGAGAATGAAAATTATTTTGTTTAACTGTGGCATCAATGGTTAGGCCATATGAGAGAAAGAGGATTGACAGTATTATCTAATTGCAAGTTGCTTCCTAGTCTAAAGTCTTTAAAGCTAGATTTTTGCAAGAACTGTATTTATGGAAAACAGAATAGGAAGAGATTTAAAACCGGAAGACACACCAATGAAGGAATCCTTCATTTTATCCATTATGATGTTTGGGGACCATCCCCTACTATTTCGTATGGAGGATCATCATATTTTGTAACTTTTATAGATGATATCTCTAGGAAGGTTTGGATCTATATGTTAAAAAGAAAGGTTGATGTATTTATTGTTTCCAAGCAGTTTAGAGCTTTGGTATAAAAAAACATTAGTAGATCCATTCAATGTTTAAGAACCAATAATGGTGGTGAATTTACGTCAATGGAATTTGATAACTATTGCAAGGAGTTTTGGATTGATAGGCATAAAACCACTGCCTATACTCCTCGGCAAAATGGAGTTGTTGAACGCATGAAAATAACTCTTCTATAGAGAGCAAGGAGTATGCTTAGTAACGCCAACTTGCAGCAAGAACTGTGGGCAGAAGAAGTAACTACAATTTGTTATCTAGTGAATTGATCACCATAAAAAACAATAGAGTGAAAGATTCCTGAAGAAGTATGGACAGGTCACCCTTGTAATTATTTTAATTTTAAATTTTTTGGTTGTGAACCCTATTCTCTAATTCTAAAACATCAACGTTCTAAATTACATCCAAATCAAAAAGTCTTATCTTTGTTGGATATGGTGATGGTATTAAAGGGTAAAGGTTGTGGGATCCTACTTCCCACAATATCACCATTAACAAAGATGTAATATTTGATGAATCATCTATCATCAAATCATATGTAGATGTTCAAATGAATCAGGAAGACGCATAGATGATTTTAGGGGTTAAATTTCGTAAATGGGCTAATTTTCCATGTTTTTTTCAAAAACAATATTCGTCAATTTCCATTTTTTCTAAAAGCTATTCGCCCAAATTTCATAGAATAAAATTATTTTACCTTAAAAATAGCCAAAAGTTTATAGAAACTATATAAAATCCTTAGAAATTTGAATATTTTTACAAAAATATCGCCAAACATTTTACATTTTGCATATTAAGGACTAGTAAGATTAGCCCAGGTTTCTACATTTTAATTTTAATTTTCATCCTTAAAATCATCCTTGGGAAGAAGTACCTAAGTATCAATAGATTAAGTTTGAAACCAGTTCAAATACAGATGGAAGTGAACATGAACAAGTTTCTAAAGATGTTCATGAAGAGTTTCCTGCAGAGGAAGACATGGTTGATGATAATAATCAACATAATGTAGATGAGCCACAAATTTCCCTAAGGAGGTCCACACGGGTCAGAGTTCCTCCAAGAAGGTAGGATGACTTTATTTCATCAATTTTGTAAGTACTAATGATGATGAACCTTCGTGCTATTATGAAGCTATGAAGGGTTCTAACAGTGATAAATGGAAATATGCAATGAAGGATGAAATGAAGGCATTAGAGAGGAATACCACATGGGACTTGGTAGAACTTCCAAGAGACAGAAAAATTGTAGGTTGCAAGTGGGTCTACAATTTGAAGAAGTGTATTGATGATAAGGTGGAAAGGTAGAAAGAAAGGCTGGTCGTGAAAGGATATTGTCAAAAAGAAGGTATTGAATTTCATGAGATTTTTTTCACCAGTTGTTAAGTCTATTTCAATTCAAATTGTGTTAGCATTACTTTCATTACTTGATTTGGAGTTGGAGCAACTAGATGTTAAAACTTCCTTCTTACATGGAGATTTGGATGAGGAAATTTACATGGAACAACCTGAAGGGATCGTTCAGAATCACAACACGAAATTTGTTTGTGGGCTCAAGAAATCAGTGTATGGTCTGAGGCAGTCGCCAAGACAATGGTACAAGAAATTTGACTCTTTCATGGTGAGCTAGAATTATACAAGGAGTGAGTATGATCATTGTGTCTACTTTAAGAAATTGAATAATGGCATATTCATTATCTTCGTATTGTATGTTGACGATATGATTTTAGCAAGAAAAATCATAACTGAGATCAACATGTTAAAGGCTCATATGGTTAGGACGTTCAATATGAAAGATCTAGGAGGAACAAGGCAGATTTTGGGCATGGAGATATTCAGAGACAGGAGGAATGGTAAGCTTTGGTTGTCACAATATAAGTATGTTGAGAAGATACTTTTGAGGTTTTGTATGAACGATGTGAAACCAATTTCAGTCCCTTTGGCTTCCAATTTTAATTTTTCTTCAAGTTTATGTCCTAGTACAAAAGAAGAAAATGAATATATGTCTCGAACACCATATGCTAATGCAGTAGGAAGTCTAATGTATGCGATGGTTAGTACAAGGCCAAAAATTTCACATGCAGTTGGGGTTGTCAGCAAATATATGGCAAATCCAAGTAAAGAGCACTAGGTAGCAGTGAAATGGGTGCTTCGGTATTTGAGAGGCACAAGTGATTATTGTATCACTTATAACAATGGTTGTGAATTAGTCTGTGGATATGTTGATTCTAATTTTGCAGGTGATTTGAACAAGAGAAGGTCGACTTCATGGTATGTCTTTCCTCTTGCAGGTGGAGCTACTAGTTGGATGTCAAAGCTACAAAACATTGTTGTTTTATCCACTACATAAGAAGAATACGTAGCTGCTTCACATGTTTACAAAGAGGAAATTTGGTTGAAAGGTTTGTTTGGTGAGTTTGGAAATATGCAAGACAAAGTAATGTTATTTTGTGATAGTCAAAGTTATATTCACTTGGATAAGAATCCATCCTACCATAGTAAAACAAAACATATACCTATCAAGTAACATTTTGTAAGGCAAGTCATCAATGAATGTGGAGTCTCTCTTGAGAAAGTGCATACAAAAGAGAACTGCGTAGACATGTTCACAAAATAGTACTTTTAGAGAAGCTACGATGGTGCTTGGCTTCTCTTGGCTTGTAGAAAAGGTGATGAACAAAAGGAAGGAGAAAGGTATCAGGTTAATTTTTGTCAAGGTGGAGATTGTTGGAATTTGGTGACAACAAATTCCTCCAAGGATGGATTTGGATCCTATTATTCTGCGTTGGTTGAAATTAAATAGACCAAGTTAGAATATGGGTAGGGATGCATTTAATAATCAGTTTCTTGTGTAAATGTATATAAATTTATGTATTCCCGTAGAGACAAAGGGGAGGATATGAGACAGATTTCAAGTCTATTGTAATATCCATTATCTGAATAATAAGATAACTGATACGTCTTCTTGGTGGACATAGCCCAACGTTTGGGTGAACCACGTGAAATCTTTGTGTTTGCTAATATGCGTGATTGTTGATTGTCTTATGTGAATTGTGTTTTCCGCATTTGCAATTCTAACATGTTGTTCCTTCTTTTATTTAGAAAATTGTCCATTCATTGACCCTCGCTTTACCACTAGGTCTCCTTCAATCATATGGTTGGTATGATTACCCTGTTTTTCAACACTATACTTTTCTACCTTATAATGTATCAGAGTGATATATGGAGGACAATCACATTATCGGTCATGTTGTTGCTCACAATTATTCCTTTAAGAAGTTGTAAAGTATAATTTAATAACAACTATATTATTGATGGGAGACATTTTCCCAGTACAATCTGGGACAATGACATGGAAATCATTCCTGGTGTTACTTTTTTGTCGATTATGGTCAGGCTTGCTATATTGAAAAATGAAAAAAAATTATAGGCTATTATTTTTGTTTATAAGTTATTGTGTATGGTGGAGTCTTCCAGTGATATTGTAAAGGATTTATGTTATATTGAAAAATGAATTTACAGTGATATTGTAAATGATTTATGTTATATTAGAAAATGAATTTATATTCTTGAAATCATTTGGTGTTGTGTAATTTGGATTTTCTATCATGTGTGGGAGTTATGATCTGTGTTTTTTTGTTTTCATTGTGTGGATGTAGTTAATGAACCATGATGCTACCTTCATCCCAACCATTTGATTGGTAAAATATAAGAAGGCATACATACCTTAGCCTCCTCTGGATTTGAACTTGTGACCTTTTAGGGAAAAAAATTAATTATATATATATAAAGTGAGAAGTTTGTTAACATTGTAATTTTAGTTGAATTTTTTGGATAAGAACTATGTCAAATGTTTTGAAATGTCTATTCGAGACTCCATCCATTAGTCTTTTTGTCCCTGGTAATGAGTGGAGTGTTCACTAGAAATGTTGGATGTTTCAAAACATCTTACACACTTCTTATCGAGAAAATTCAACCAAAATTATAACTAAATTTATAAACCTAGATGTCAATATATATATATATATATATATATAATGTTATGTACTTAAGAAATCATGTGAAGTGGAAGATGGAAGCCTAATGAAACAATAATGTATTTAATAACATAGAAAATGAGTTATATATACATGTAAGTCACGTCTCTTTATGCAAAAGAGAATGACTTTACCTTTTAATTAGTTTAAACGTAATATATATAAAATATATATATTACAAGTCATCTCTCCTTGAAGAGATTCATCGTCAAAGCATGGGCAAGGATGAAAGTGTAGATCTAAACTCCTCATCTTTCCAAGTAGCTTCATCTTCAGGTAAGTTTTTTCATTTGATCAGATACTCATTAATTCTTCTAGAGAATTGTAACATCCCGCTCTGGCGGACTGAGAACACTTATTATTTGAGGACACTTGCTCGCAAGTGATTTGGACCCTTTTTGATGTTAGACCTATTATATTTGATTATGATGTGATTGAGAGATGACATGATGTGTTACTATTGATGTAGACGGGTGCTATTGACTCAGTTTGATTGAGTGTGCAGGGTTTTTGACCTTGAGGATGCAGAGGCATCGGTAGATCCCCCTTGGACTCCGGACTGAGTCAGGGAGTGTGCTTTTGGGTTGATATGTTTATTATGATGTTTCATTTCATTGATGATTTGATGTTGACATTCTGACATGATTATTGGTGATGCAGGCTGACGATAGCTTGCCGACTTGACTCACATATGGAGTAAAGGGGCCACACACGATTGCAGATAGGTTGAGGGAGAGGGGTGGACA
>JZKD02S1008945.1:99674-114051 GCA_000966675.3 Picea glauca
TAACATTATGTATTTAAGAAATTAGGTGAAGTGGAAGATGAAATCTTAATGCAAAAATAAATGTATTTAATAACATATAATATTCTTTATTAGATGATATATTTTGTATACAAAATGAGTTGTATATACATGTAATTGGGTAAAGTCATCTCTTCATGCAAAAGACCACGAGTTTAAGTTTTAATTAGTTTAAACATAATATAATATATATATATATATATATATATATATATATATTACATGTCAACCTTCCTGAAGAGCTTCATCCTTGAAGAATGGACAAGGAAGAATGTGTACATCTAAACACCTCATCTTCCCAAGTAGCTTCATCTTTAGGTAATATTTTTCATTTGATTAGATACTCATTAATTATTCTAGAACATAGGTATTTGGTTCTTACTTCGAGGATACCTTTAAGAATTAGAATTAACCTTTCTTCTTCATCTAAAAGAGGAAACATTATTTGTATATGGATGGTAGGACCTAGTTTTTTCTTCAAACAAGAAACATGAAAAACTATGCTCAATTTTCCTTTATTTGGAATATCGAGGGCGTAAGCAACTTGTCCAAATCTCTTTCGAATTTGATAGGGTCCATAGAACTTGGAAGCCATTTTTTGTTTCTTGTAATTTTTAAGAGAACTATGCTTGTAAGGCTGCAGTTGAACAAACACCCAATCGCCTGTCGTAAATTCTATGTCAGTTCTTCTTTTATCAATTTGTTGTTTCATTTGGTTCATTTCTTCTTTGAGGTGAGCTTTAAGAGTGTGTAGAACTTCATACTACATGACGGTATAGCTTTTCATGAAAATAACCTTAGAATTGATAACATACTCCTTAATAGTGGGAGGTGGATAACCATACAGTGCTTCAGACGAGGACATTTTTGTTGAGATATGATATCTACTATTGTACCACCATTCTACAAGATGTAGCCAATTGATCCTTTGTGTCTAATGATAATTCACAAAACTCCTTATATACCGTTCGAGGCTTTTATTAACCACTTCAGCTTGGCCATCTATTTGGGGATGGTATGAAGTACTCATGATTAAGGGTGTCCCCACCTGGAAAAATACTTTGGTAATGATGATGGAAATAGAACAGAGAGTACCGTCATTATATAGTTTCCTGATAACCCATCTGCAATCAAATTCTCCTTCCATTTTTTAAAAATAATATCAAAATCAAAGACTTGGATTTTTCCCACCCATTTTCATTGTTCTGATGAAATATTTTTCTGAGTTAAAAAATACTTCAAGCTATCGTCGTCTTTTTTCACGAGAAATTTCATCCCCAACAAGTATTGTTTCCACTTAACCAAGGCATGCATAATTGCCAACATTTCTTTATCCTATGTTGATTTTGTTTGCTCCCTTTGTAATGACCCTCCTCATTACGACAACAACTCTGATAACAGGTGCAAAATTTTATTTTATTTTTCAAAGTGTGTGCTCGTGTGTAGATAAAAAACAGACACACTGGACTCTACGATGCCACCCGACGACTAACAAGATGCAACCACGATGATCACCACAAGAAGACACAAGACACTCACCAATAACTGCAAGCATTAGCGATCACAGATATAAGGCGCACAACACAAACATTTAACGACATACTGGGTTATGCACAGTACGAACACAAAAGGAAGAATCCATAGTAGTAGATTTTACTATTTCTGCACAGGAAAGCAGGGCGTTTAATCTTAGTTATCTGCTTCAGAGAGAGAGAAGGTCGGATAGGCTCCTAGCCGACTGCTTAGGCAGAAAATAGTAATATCCATCAGGTGTGTCGCAAGAGTGGAAACCCTGCCATTAAATGGCCCGAGTCTCTTGATACGACACTGGATTCTTTTCACAGGAAAATAATCACACACCCACCCTTACATACTAGGCTATGTGGAGGTGTCTACATCCCGCCCGACACAAGCAGACCAAGAACACGAAAGGTTTACCCCCCCCAGTACCACATTAATTTTAAAGAACAACACCCTTTCTCAGAATAATTTTGTTATGCTTAATTCAAGAACATTTCGACATATAAGTTCATCATTAATAGACATTACCATTCCATTATCATGAAATAATACATGCATTACATTTATGTCACATTAACCTTGCGAAATAACAGGCACCTTCATCAATAGGTGATATCCATAAAAAGACAACTACAATATCCTTTCATAAATGATAACACCATGGTATATCTTAATCAATAACCCTGCCACTTATCTGTCACCTTAAGACTACCATATCTTTACCACAGTTTACGACCCATTGTAAATTTTTAATCAAGTAACCTTGCAATAATCCACTGTATTAAAACTACCTTATCCTTACCACAATTGACATAACTTGAACACTAGCATTAACATTCTATTCCCTAATCATTAACATGAAACAATAATAATGTTAGCATTACCTTACCCTATGCATACAATCAACATCCTTTGCATTGATTATTACTCTCTCCAATAATAACATTAGCCTTAAACATTTACCGTAAACAATATCATTAATATTAACTTGACCATAAGAGTTAACATTAGGCATTACATTCAATGGCACCTATAAAGAATCCAAACTTTATGAAAAGGGAGTTAAAACTATTCCCTTTTTTTAACACTAAAACCCAACGACATTATATGAAATGAGAACAATTCTTTAAACTATTTCCGTAGGTAACAATATATATGCATATATTCCTTTAGAAGAACCTTTGTTTAATATACAACAAGAGTCACACATCCATTATGTCATCTAAGGGGATGATTTAAACATAAGACTTGGCATACTCAATCATATTGAGGTATAGATTTTTAGTTTACGGAGAATATACATAACATCATACAACTTGGGAAAGGTCAATGTACGCACAAAGAAGGCTTTAAAAGTATCCATTATTTGATTAATTAAGTAAAGAAAATAGCTATAAACAAAAATGAATAAATGGCTCAACCTAGGATAACAGAAGTAAATAATAAGTAATAACTTGTTAATTAATAACCATATCCTTCCTTGTATAAAATAAGTAGCGTTGAAATTAAATGACAAGAAAAGTTACGCTTATTTACTATCACTTACCAATGAAACTACAACCACCAGATCAACTAACCATGTCGACATCGGTTTACTGATAGCATTGGAATTTTAAATAAAAAGGACCCTTCCCTACGAAAAGTAAAAGCAGTAACGTTGTTCCCCAGCATTATGCCTTAAATGACATCGTTGACGTTCGTCAAATGGCAAAGGAAAGAGTAGCTATGAGCACCTGACAGGGACGAGGTGGCCACTGATGCGCACAACCCGAAATTGGTCAGGGAGTAAAGGCTGGTAGCACAATAAAACAAACCCTATAGGAGATCACGCTGGCACCTCAACACAACAAGTAACCATGAAGGCGCGTCTTTAAATACGTGTTGTCAGTAGGAGAGGCGTGGGTAACAAGCTCGGTCTTGAAAGAGAGCCTCCTACTGGTTTGTGCCCTGCATGCGAAGGATACGGACTGTGGAAAGTAAAGGCAATCGGCAGCAGGGAGATGACTGGGAAAAATGCGCAGAGGAAAAATAAGCACGCGCAGATGGGTTAATTTAATCACATAGAGCGAACTCTCGGCGTCTGGGTCCAAAATCACTTTTAACCTGAATTGGGTGCGGGTTTTCGTTTTCCAACGAGAAAGCGCACAGGGTATTTGTAATGTTTAAATATAAATAAAGCTACGCGTGAGCACATGATGGAGACATAACGATGGGAAGGTATGCATAATGCTGCCAATGAAAGTTTATCGTTTAAAAGACTTGGGAAGAAATAAAAACCTTTGTTTGTTGTGTACTTAGTTCTAGAAAGTATATGGCTGCCATCTATATTGCCAGACTGACACCTCGGAGTTAAAAAGGTATCCCTTGGTTTGGAAAGATAACTTTAAAAATGGAGTAAGTTCATTGAAAAGTACAATTTTAATCATGAGACTTTATTTTGACAGTTAATATAGACCAACTCTGCTTGTTTTGAACTTTATATATATGTGCAGGCATTTTAGTTTAAATTATCAACAGTCTGCAAAATTATAATTATTTAGAAATCAAGTAGAGCGTGATCCGGGGAGCCATAGGTTTTCCAACAGGCGTTCTCGCTACCAACCTTAAGGCAAGCGAGTAGTTCAAAAACCATGCGCTGTCACTCCAGGAAACTCATGGTTGACCTCTTAGGCAGACATCGGAACTTAACCTTGGCAGCTAATGACTGGCAAACACCAAAATGGCACAACAGAAAATGCAAATCCCCCTCACGATATCACTGCATAGATTTTGGTCCCCAAATTAAGAAACGGCTTCAGAATTTTAATGGAAGGACAGTACCCTACACGGACCCCACGATCGAATCCCAAACTCAGTCCAAATGCTAAGGTTGGGTCGCCACAGTCAAGAAAAATTCCAGCACAATAAATCGTAAAAATTTTACACAACACCGAACCCTAATTAAATTTTTACACTGTCCAGAGCAATAATTAATGAAAATTACATAGTCCAGAATAATCAATAAGAAACAAGTTATACCGTCCAGAACAACAAATAGAATTTACGCAGTCCAGTGCAATGAATAAAATTTACGCATTCTAGAGCAACGATTAATAAAAATTACACAGTCTAGAAAAGTCAATAATAAATAAACTACACAGCCCAAAACCATAAATAAAATTTACGCAGTCCAGAGCAATAAATAAAATTTACGCAGTCCATTCATAAACTTCACAATGCCATTACCATGCATTATAACTACAAATTTAAGAATCATACCGTTGCCTCAGCGCCGTCCTTGATTGTTGTCCGCGCGTTGTGCCGCTCCTGCTCCGTGCCGACCATAGAGACTACACCCGTACCTCCCAGCTAAACGCTAGGGGTAATCTGCTTCCCCCTTAGCCCCCCGAGCTGCAAAGGGGTTGCACACAACCCAGATAGTATACCTAGCTTCCCAGCTCGCCTCCAAGGCTAAGCTACCACTCCAATACAGCTAAGAAGGTCACAACTCCTCACAAGCAATCTGTCCAGTATTCAATTTCAGCAGCATAACAATACCTAATAGCTTCCCCCCCTTCGTTTCCCCATCCCCTTTCTTTTTATCATGTTTTGACCTAAATCACATTTATTTTAAGTTTTAATGAAAAACCCTCTAAAAATTCTATGTCTTACAAGTGTCACTCATCCCCCACGTTTCTCCCAAAATTATTTTCCCCCTTTTTTTTTCCTTTTAAAAAAGAACTCAAAAAGGTAAATGCGCTAAGCATCTTTTCATTTTATTTTTAAATTCATATATATTTTTTTTCTTTTATACTCCCTCTCGTTAAATAATTTAATTACTATTGGTTCAATCTGATTTCATGTATGAGTTTTAAGGAATATAGTTTAGTCCCTTAAGCATTCATTTTATTCACTGATGGTTATGCGTTCTATCAATCAAAACTATGGCTTTTGGTATTCGTTTATTTATGAATTAGTTTAATTTTTGAAAAACTATTGCGTTCATAAAGGAGTTATGCTTTCAATAAGTTAAAGGACTCTCATTGCAGGTTGCGTTTAAAGAAGGAGAGGCCTTCAATGAAATTTACTGTCTGAGTTAACTAAAATGTATCCGTCGATATATTGGTTGTAGTTGGATGAAGTTAACGCTAATAAATCCCAAAACTAGATCTCAAGTACGTTCTAAAATTGTATTCTCCTTGCACTGCCTTGAGGTGCGAACTAAAGCCTAAAATATCATAATGATGTTTTGCTTAATTATCTAATGGTTATTGGGGTTAATTGTTATTACTAATGATATTTCGGTATAGGATTAGGTCAAGATTCATAGGAGCTATTCCATTTAGAATTAGGGTTAGGCTCTTTTTAGAGTTAGAGTTAGGGCCTTTTTCCTTAAGGTTAAACAAATTTTTTTTTATCTTAGAGAAGTTTTTTTTTTTTGACTTAGGTTTAGATTTTGAACTGGATGACGATTTGTTTAGGGGTGTCGTTTTAAGAATTTATTAAGGAGTTATTGTCTTAGGACTATTTAGGTATGTTTCCTTCATCCACATCAATGCGACGTGCCCTTCAGGACGCACCACGTGCTCCAAGGGTGCCACTCACCTCGTTCGTTTCCTTTGCGCGACATGCCCTTCAGGATGTACCAGGTTCTCCAAGGGTGCCACTCGCCAACTGGACTGATTGGTAGACATTTATAACCCCTAAAGTCAACACTCCGCTAGGTGAACTTGTGGGAGACTAAGGGCTCTAAGGAATAATTCCCCCACCTTATTGTGCGCCCTTTAGAATCATCGTGAGTGACTGTCGCAGTCTGCCCTCATGGCATCGTTGATCCTCTCGAACTAGGTAATCGTTAACCTACAGTTTGAGCCATGGCAGGAGTGCTAGTAGGCGGTGGCAGGGCTGTTGTCCACCCCTCTCCCTCAACCTCTCTGGAAATCGTGTGTGGCCCCTTTAATCCATATGTGAGTCTGGTCGGCAAGCTATCGTCAGCCTGCATCATCAACAATGATGTCAGAAATGTCAACATCATATCATCGAATCAAATGAAATATCACAGTAAATAAATCAACCCAAAAGAACACCCCCTGACTTAATCCGGAGTCCAAGGGGTTCCACCGATGCCTCTGCATCCTCCAGGTCAAAAACCCTGCACACTCAATAAAACTGAGTCAATAGATCCTGTCTACATCAAATAGTAAAACATCATGTCGTCTGTCAATCGCATCATAATCAAGTATAAATGGTTTAAAATCATAAAAGTCCAGATCACTTGTGAGCAAGTGTCCTCAAATAATAAGTTTCCTCAGTGCGCCAGAGTGGGATGTTACATACACCCCCTCTTGGTCTAAACTTCGTCCCGAAGTTTCTCAGTATAAATGCCGAAATAAAAGTACCACAGTATCATAAGTCTAACTATCAAATAAAAATGGAAACTGCTAGCGCATATCATATGCGTCCTCCCAGGTCACCGAGTGTGGACTATAACTGTCCCACTGGACCTTGACCTGATCTACTATTCGACGTCGTAACTGTCGAACGCGATGATATAATATGCGGACTGGCTCAGCCATGAGAACTCCCTCGTCCGATACCTGCAAGGAACTCATGTCAATCACGTGTGTAGGATCACTAATATAATGTCTCAAAACAGATACATGAAAAACATTGTGCATATGCCTCAAAGAATCAGGCAAGGCTAGTCAGTAGGCTACGGGCCCCTTTTTCTCCACAATCTCGAAGGGTCCCACGAACCTAGGAGAGAGTTTATCTCCCTTTCCAAAATTGATCAAACTCTTATGCGGTTTAACCCGCAAGAAGACTCGATCGCCGACCTCGTAACTACGGTCGACTCGGTGCGCATCGGCATAACTCTTCTATCGATCCTGCGCTTGTTTTATCCTTTGTCTTATGGTTTGCATTTTCTCTTCCATTTATTGGATCACTTTTGGTCCCACTAGGACCCTATCCTCAAGCTGATCCAAACTCAAGGGCGTCCGACACGGTCGCCCATAAAAGAACTCAAAGGCTCCATATTAATGGTTCTCTCGTAACTGTTGTTGTAAGCGAACTCTACTAGAGGTAAGAATTCCTCCCAACGCTTTTGTTGGTCCATCACATACATGCACAACATGTCTTCCAAGGTTTGGTTCGTTCGTTCGTTCTGTCCGTCAGTCTCTAGGTGATATGCAGTATTAAAGTTAAGTTGAGTTCCCAAGGCCTCTTGGAAACTCGTCCAAAATCGTCCAGTAAACACCGATCCTCAATCGGATATAATCTTCTTAGGCACACCGTGCAACCTCACAATCTCACTGATGAAAACTCTCGCTATGTCAGGTGCCTGATACGTCGTATGCACAGGAATAAAGTGAGCACTCTTTGTCAAGGTGTCTACTACCACAAAAATCGTGTCATGTCTCCTTGCCGTCAGTGGCAATCCAACAATAAAATCCATCGAAATAACTTCCCATTTTGATTCCGGAATGGAATGTGGTTGAATTAATCATGTCGGGTGTCTATGCTCAGCCTTTACCTACTGACACTCTAGATATCTAGCCACAAAGTTGACTATGTCGACCTTCATTCCCTTCCAGAAGAATAAGGGTTTAAGGTCTGCCCTCATCTTCGTGACTCCTGGGTGAGCCATGTAAACGGCTCTATGAGCCTAGCTCAGGATCAACATCCTTAACTCGTCATTTGGCGGTACGTAAATATGACCTCTAAACCTCATTAAACCATCGCTATCAAATGAAAATCCCTCGTATCGTGGTACCATCATTGTGTTTTGTCCGATAAAATCCTTGACTTCCTTGTACCAGTCATCATCAAGTTGTAAAGTGAAAATACTCTCACGTAGATTTGTCTGAAGAGGTAACACCAAACATATGCGTGGCCTCTGACTCAAGGCATCAGCCACTCGGTTCACTGTTCCCTTTATGTAAGTAATCTCGAAGTCGTAATCGCTAAGCAATTCTGACCAACGCCGTTGTCACACGTTCAGGTCGCTTTGCGTGAAAATGTGTTGCAGCCCACAATGATCAGTCTTTAATTCAAATATTCATCCAACAAGGTAGTGTCTCCAAACCTTCAAGGCATAAACGATGGCTAATAACTCCAATTCATGCGTCGCGTAGTTCTCCTCATGTCTTCTCAGCTTCCTCGAAATGTAAGCAATCACTCGTTCGTCTTGCATCAAGACTCCGCCTAATCCTTCCTTGGATGCGTCAGTGCATACCAAGAAGTCTGCGTCCATGTCAGGGATCTTTAGTATCGGCGATGTCGTCAACATCTCCTTAAGCCTCCAAAATGCTTCCGCGCATTTCTCGATCTAGACAAACTTCTTGTTTTTCTTCTGCAATTCTGTGATCGGATTTGCTATCTTCGAAAATCCCTCAACAAACCATCGATAGTATCCTACTCAACCCATAAAACTACGCACTTCTATGAAATTCGTTGGCACAGGCCATTCCATAATAGCCTCAAACTTGGTTAGATCCACGACGATACCTTCGCCGGAGATGACATGTCCTAAGTAGTGAATCCTCGATTGATAAAAAGAGCATTTGGACAACTTCCCATATAATTTGTGTTCTCGTAAACATTGTAGTACCAAGCGCAAGTGCTCATCATGATTCTCCGTCGTCCGAGAGTAGATGAAAATATCGTCAATGAATACTTGGATGAACTTGTCCAAGTACTCACGAAACACCCCGTTCATCAAAGTCATGAATATCCCTGGGGCGTTTTCCAGTCCAAATGGTAAAACAATAAACTCATAATGTTCAAATCTCATCTTAAAGGCGGTCTTAGGGACGTCATCCTCCTTGATCCGTAACTGGTGATACCCTGATCGCAAATCGATCTTGGAGAACATTGTCGCACCCTTCATTTGATCGAACAGATTATCAATTCTTGGTAAGGGATACTGATTCTTGATCGTAGCCTTGTTCAGTTGATGATAGTCAATGCAAAGCCTCCATGATCCATCCTTCTTTCGTATGAAAATAACTGGTGCACCCCACGGTGACACACTAGGACGTATCAGTCCCAGGTCCAACAACTCCTTCAGTTGCATTTTCAACTCTTGCAACTACGGGGTCGACATCCAATAAGACGTTCTTGCTATCGGTTCAGTCCCCGGTTTCAGGTCTATGGTAAACTCCAGTTCCCTTTCCGGTGGCATCCTAGGAAACTCCTCTGGAAATACATCCGCAAACTCCTTCACCACCGGAAGGTGTTCTAGACCTTCCGCTACTCCCTTCTTGTTTAGCGTGAGGATCGCATAACGTTTGCACCCCTTGCGCATACTCTTACGTAACTGTAAGGAAGAGACGAACCAGAGGGAAACTCCTTGGTTCCATCCTACAATCACACGTATCTGTCCTTTGTCATCAACCAATCTCAACCGTTTCATCTTACAGTTGAGTATCGCCTCATGCGTTTCCAACCAATCCATACCGATCATGAAGTCATAAGATCCTAAGATCGTGACGTACAAGTTGACCCTCGTGACAAACTCTCCCAGGTTAAGGGCACAGCTCGTAACCTTTCCTCCAACCTTTTGTTTGGCTCCCAAAGCCATCTCCACGAAGCTAAACTCATCCTGTTCGATTGCCTTTACCTTAATCCTTTTTAGCGCTGCACCAGAAATGAGACTCTCAGTAGCACCTGGGTCTATCAAAATACTAAGGGTCTGGTCAGCGACAGTACCTGTCGTCTCAAGAACAGTCGACTGGTGCTCTGCCTGGCAGTTATTCACCGCTACATGAATCCGATGGGCCTTGCCCATATCTCCCACGGTAGCGGTTCCAGCTGATCCGGACGCCCTAGTCCTCTCCACAGGACAGTCGTGCTGGTAGTGTGGCTCCCCACAAGTCCAACACCCCTTCTTCGTCCCAGTAGTCCTGTTACCCGAAGTAGAAGATGACTGCCCAGCAGCCTGAAACCCTGATCTGTTCTGCTGAACAGGCCTAAACTCCTGCTGATGGGAGCGACGCTGCTGCTGGTGTTGTGGTCCTCGATAAGGTGTCTGCTGTTGAGGCGGAAGTCGTCGGGGTGTAGCAAAAGTGGATCCCCTCTGGAAGCCCCGATTTCTCTGCGTATGTCTCGCTGGTGCTTGATGTTGCGGCGTACCAGATGAACCCTGCTCTGTGAGTCTCGCTAGAGTCCTGGTCTGACCCCCACTAATAAGCTCCTCCTCTGCTATGAGGGCCTTTTGGATAGCGTCGTGCAAGGTTTGTGGCATCAAGATCCTAACCTTTGCATACAGGTTGTCGTTAAGGCCAAACACGAACTTGTTGACTTTGAGCTTCTCAGTGTTAAGGTGCGGAGCATACCGGAGCAGCTCCATAAAATGTCCTCATACTCGGGCACAGTACGACCTCCCTGTCGTAAAGCGTTGAACTCATTGAGCTAACGCTCAATGAATTACTCTGAAAGGGACCTCTCTCGGAACCGTTCCTCGAACAGTTCCCATGACACGTCTTCAACGACCATGTTCAGCTGCGGCAGGAGCGTCTTCCACTATAGAAGAGCGCTCCCCTTCAGTTGAAAGACAGCCATGCAAACCTTCATGTTGGAGGTATAATCGCGAAGTGTGAAGCACATTGCCATATTCTCCAACCATGCCTCGGCGGCTGCGCCGTCGAGGGCACCAAAGAACTCAGGAAATTTTACCTTTTCGAGTTCACGGTGAATGCTACCTGTAACGGTCGGTGCGCGCGACGGAACCTCAGGGGGTGTCGGCACCCTGGCCTCGTCTCTACCCAACCGACTGATCAGAGCCTCGGACATGTGATGAAAGGATATCATCATCCCAATAACATCGCCCATTGCTATATGCTCCTGCCCGAGAACCTGCTCGCCTCCCTGGGGGTTATACCCCTCAGGCGTGGATGCTACTGAAGGCATCACGCCTCCTCCCCAAGCACCCTGTCGTCTGCCTCCATGGCGTCCTCTAACCATGATTACCTACATGCACACAATCAACTCGATCAACAATAGTATATAAAATCAACTCATGTCAATGAAATTCGTAGCGAATCCCACGTCGCGGGTCGAACCTTGCTCTGATACCATATGTAATGACCCTCCTCGTTACGACAACAACTCTGATAACAGGTACAATTTTTTTTATTTTTTTTCAAAGTGTGTGCGTGTGTGTAGATAAGAAACAGACACACTGGAATCTACGACGCCACCCGACGACTAACAAGATGCAACCATGATGATCACCACAAGAAGACACAAGATGCTCAACAATAACTACAAGCATTAGCGATCACAGATATAAGGTGCACAACACAAACATTTAACGACATACTGGGTTATGCACATTACAAACACAGAAGGAAGAATCCATAGTAGTAGATTTTACTATTTCTACACAGGAAAGTAGGGCATTTAATCTTAGTTATCTGCTCAGGAGAGAGAGAAGCTCAGATAGGCTCCTGGCCGACTACTCAGGCAGAAACTAGTAATATCCATCAGGTGTGTCGCAAGAGTGGAAACCATGCCTTTAAAAGGCCCGAGACTCGTGATACAGTCACAGGAAAATAATCACACACCCACCCTTACATACTAGGCTACGTGGAGGTGTCTACATCCCGCCTGACACAAGCAGACCAAGCACACGAAAGGTTTACCCCCCCCAGTACCACATTAATTTTAAAGAACAACACCCTTTCTAAGAATAATTTTGTTATGCTTAATTCAAGAACATTTCGACATATAAGTTCATCATTAATAATAGACATTACCATTCCGTTATCATGAAATAATACACGCATTACATTTATGTCACATTAACCTTGCGAAATAACATGCACCTTCATCAATAGGTGATATCCATAAAAAGACAACTACAATATCCTTTCATAAATGACAACACCATGGTATATCTTAATCTACAACCCTGCCACTTATCCGTCACCTTAAGACTACCATATCTTTACCACAATTTACGACCCATTGTAAATTTTTAATCAAGTAACCTTGCAATAATCCATTGTATTAAAACTACCTTATCCTTACCACAATTGACATAACTTGAACACTAGCATTAACATTATATTCCCTAATAATTAACATGAAACAATAATAATGTTAGCATTACCTTACCCTACGCATACAATCAACATCCTTTACATCGATTATTACTCTCGCCAATAATAACATTAACCTTAAAAATTTACCGTAAACAATATCATTAATATTAACTTGACCATAAGTGTTAACATTAGGCATTACATTCAATGGAACCTATAAAGAATCCAAACTTTATGAAAAGGGAGTTAAAACTATTCCCTTTTTTTAACACTAAAACCCAACAACATTATATGAAATGAGAACAATTCTTTAAACTATTTCCGGAGGTAACAATATATATGCATATATTCCTTTAGAAGAACCTTTGTTTAATATACAACAAGAGTCACACATCCATTATGTCATCTAAGGGGATGGTTTAAACATAAGACTTGGCATACTCAATCATATTGAGGTATAGATTTTTAGTTTACAGAGAATATACATAACATCATACAACTTGGGAAAGGTCAATGTACGCATAAAGAAGGCTTTAAAAGTATCCATTATTTGATTAATTAAGTAAAGAAAACAGCTATAAACATAAATGAAGAAATGGCTCAACCCAGGATAACAAAAGTAAATAATAAGTAATAACTTGTTAATTAATAACCATATCCTTCCTTGTATAAAATAAGTAGCGTTGAAATTAAATGACAAGAAAAGTTACACTTATTTACTATCACTTACCAATGAAACTACAACCACCATATGAACTAACCATGTCGACATCGGTTTACTGATAGCATTGGAATTTTAAATAAAAAGGACCCTTCCCTACGAAAAGTAAAAGAAGTAACGCTATTCCCCAGCATTACGCATTAAATGACACCGTTGACGTTCGTAAAATGGAAAAGGAAAGAGTAGCTGTGAGTGCCTGACAGGGACGATGTGGCCACTGATGCGCGCAGCCCGAAATTGGTCAGGGAGTAAAGGCTGGTAGCACAATAAAACAAACCCTACAGGAGATCACGCTGGCACCTCAACACAACAAGCAACCATGAAGGCGCGTCCTGAAATACACGCTGTCAGAAGGAGAGGCGTGGGTAACAAGCCCGGTCTTGAAAGTGATCCTCCTACTGGACCTCTCCCTGCATTCGAAGGATACGAATTGTGGAAAGTAAAGGCAATCGCCAGTAGGGAGATGCCTGGGAAAAAGGCGCAGAGGCAAAATAAGCACGCGCATATGGGTTAATTTAATCACACAGAGCGAACTCCCGGTGTCTGGGTCCAAAAGTACTTTTAACTTGAATTGGGTGCGGGTTTTCGTTTTCCAACGAGAAAGCGCACAGGGTATTTGTAATGTTTAAATATAAATAAAGCTACGCGTGGGCACATGATGGAGACATAACGATGGGAAGGTATGCATAATGCTGCCAATAAAAGTTTATCGTTTAAAAGACTTGGGAAGAAATAAAAACCTCTGTTTGCTGTGTACTTAGTTCTAGAAAGTATATGGCTGCCATCTATATTGCCAGACCGACACCTCGGAGTGAAAAAGGTATCCCTTGGTTTGGAGAGATAACTTTAAAAATGAAGTAAGTTCATTGAAAATTACAATTTTAATCATGAGACTTTATTTTGACAGTTAATATAGACCAACTTTGCCTGTTTTGAATTATATATATATGTGCATGTGTTTTAGTTTAAATTATCTTTTTTTTTGTTTGTTAATTTGTGCAGGACCTGCGATTAACCTGTGGCTTGAGAAACCGCGACTCATGGGCATCTAAGCCGTCAAAATCACCCGGGGATCGCACCCGGCCTGAGC
>JZKD02S1008945.1:120174-133449 GCA_000966675.3 Picea glauca
CCACCTGTGGTGCGGGTAGCCTCTGCCTCGTGCCGAGCTACCAAAGAGGCTGTAACCGGCTTCACAGCCGGATAGGTCGGATCCGTCCCCTACGGACGGATTTTGCTTATAACAGGTGTGTGATAGCTCGTTGGAAAGGTATCATCGAGGAGATACATTTTGGGGGCTCAATTCTTCCTTTGAGTCTGATTTAGAACCTCTATATTTAAAAACCTTCATTTGAGCCCTCAAAATGGCCCCAAAAGTTAAAACTTGCTAAAAATAGTAAGTTGCCAAAATTGTCAAAAATCCATTTTGAGCCATTTGGAAAAGGTGGGTGGCCACCAATATCCACCTAAATTAATCCTCCCTCCTTAGGAAGAAATGGTCTAAATTGCATTGAGTTTCCGTGGGAGAGGGAAAAGCATTTGTTGAATATGCATCTTAGTGAGTTGCTTGTCTTGTTGGAGATGTCGTGCTGCTTAGTTTGTGGAAATCTGTCAGGAACCTATTGTGGTTGAGGCTGCTTGACAAGTTGAGATACATGAGAGGACGATTTGTAGAAGGAATCTTTGCACTTTGTTGCATCCTTGTCAACATGCTTCTATTGGATAGAAGGTGATTGGGGCAAGGCTATAGTGGTTGCAGTGTCCTTTTGTTCTCCTTTTGAACAGATTATGAAGAAGCTGAATTTTGCAGTATGAGATACTACCTTGCGGCACTTTTTAGGTGGAACAGTTGTCAGAACTACCTCTGGTATTCTGTAGAGATGACCCCCCAAAGTAACAATGACACTACGGGGTCGAGACTCATAAACAACATGGAGTCTCCACATATATGGTTGGCCCAAGAGGACATCACATACATCTAGTGGGGCAACATCACATAATACCTCATCCTTGAAGGGTTGGATGTCGTATGACAATCGACACTATTGGTTGACACGGATATCTCATCCTTGCCGAAGCCACCTGATGTTGTATGGTTGCGATTGTGGTGTTGTCGACAATCCCAACTGTTTGACAACCTCTGTTGAGATGAGGTTCTTTTGGCTTTCGCTATCAACAATAAAATGTAGCGGGGTCCCGTTCACCCACATCTGTGAATGAAAAAGGTGCTCCCCCTCTTCAGGATCTATTATTTCTTCTGGTTGAATTGTTGCGGTCACGACAATAGCAGTGGGGTCTGTGTCAATGATCTGTCCTTTACCATTATATTCAGAATCAGATTCTAAATCAAGGTTCGGCCCTTTGTCTTTGATCTCGGCCACTAATGACTGTTTTGAGAGACATTCATCGGTGTTGTGCCAGGGGATTTTGTGGAACTCGCACCATTTGCTGGTGTCATTCTTTGTCTTCCCATGACCCTTCTTTTCATATGTTTTGGACTGGTTTTCGGGAGACTTCTTGTTAGGTCCATCTTTGTCATACTTTGGTTGTTGCAGATTTGCAGACCCGAATTCCCATTTGTTCTGGTGCTTAAATTTCTGCTTAATTTTAACAACATATCGATAAGCAGCACCGAGTGATGAGATGTCCAGAAAATCCATTTCATTTTGGATGTATCTGTGTAGAGCCCCACAGTATTTTAGAACCAAATGTCACTCGGAGTCTTTGATACCTAGCTTGGTGCGCAAGGTATGGAAGGTATTTGTGAACTCCGGAACTGCTTGGCCCCTCTCTTGCTGCAGTGTGGTCCATCTCATGTACTGGTCCTCATAGTTGCCAACAGGGTAATAATGTTCTTTTACTGCATCCACAAAAAATTCCCAAGTGGGATCCGCCCCATATATTTCAGACTCCTCTATGGAACTTTTCTCCCAGTAAGTTTCCCATCAATTTTTGACATGAGGGAGAGATTTAAGGAGTGCAAAGGTGATCTTTTATTTTTTGGAAAAATTGTGAACAGAGAAATAGCCTTCCAGCAGAGTTAACCATTTTTCTAGGGCTTCTGCATCTATCTATTCTTCAAATACAGGAATATCAAAATTAACTTGTACCTTGAAAGGCAAGGTGCCTCCAAAGTGGCTTCTTGATGAAGATGCGCCTAATGCTATCGGAAGGCATTGAAGGATGTGGGAAAATTTCTCTATTATTTAATCCCTCTGTTGCGTGAGAGCTTGCTCAAGCAATAGATTGATAGGATCGTCTGCTCTGTCATTTTTATTTTCTTCCGCCATTGAGGGTTTTTTGTGTGTGCGAGAGTGATTGTGTTCAACAGAGACAAGCGCGAGACACAACTTTCTATACTCGGACCTCATCGGGGACCTGCACTGAAAAAAATGATCAAGAGCAGCCTGCTCTGATACCACTAATCCATATTATTTTCGGCACAAAATGAGATCGGAGATATAATAAAGAAATGCACAGAGATATCACAGATATTCAATAATATAACAGAAATGTATCGGAGATGCAACCATAAACACAAATATACTGTAATACACAATTTATATTAATGAAAGAAATGTACAGAGTCTGTAAAAATACAGAGTGGAAGACTCTCTAGAATGGTGGCAACTTATCTCTGAGAAGAGATGTGACAGCTACTCGCATTCGCAAGAAGATGATTACAATGAGGCTCTGAAGGCCTTTTTACAATAAGAAGGAATGCCAAAAACCCTAGACATCCAAAAACCTAACCTTGGGAAAGGAAGCTCCAAAAGTCATGTGGGCCCCGTTTGGGTAAGTGAGTACATCAACTTCCCGGGGTCGTAACTTTTGCATACGATCTCTGTTTTAGGCGTGTGATAGCTCGTTGGAAAGGTATCTTTGACAATATTCATTTTGGGGGATCAATCATGCATTTGGATATCATTGAGAACCTCGATCTCGAAAAACCTTCATTTGGGCCCTCAAAATGGTCCCAAAAGTTAAAACATGCTAAAAATAGTAAATTGCCAAAATTGCCAGAAAGTCATTTTGAGCCATTTGGAAAAGGTGGCTGGCCACCGATATCCGCCTAGATCAGCCATTATTGGGGCTGCGACTATTTCTATGGGCTGAGGCATGCTACACTGCAGTTTATCTGTAGAACAGGAGTCCTCACAGGGTTGTGGGGAGCATGACTCCTGAGGAGGCTTTCTCTGGGAAGAAGCCTGAGGTGGGGCACTTTTGGATTTTTGGGTGCATCACTTATTCATATGTCCCTTCTGAGAAGAGGACAAATCTAGATCCCATGGCAGAGAGAGGGATCTTTGTTGGGTACAGTGAGACTTCAAAGGATTTCTGTATTTACCTTCCTTCCTTGAGAAAGACTGTCTTGAGGAGGGATGTTAGATTTGAGGAGGATGGATCCTTTAGAAAGTCTAGAGGGACAGAGAGAGGTGAGAATTCTTCACCTCAGATTTAGGTGAGCCTGCACTAGACTACAGTGACATGGAGTTCAGGGCCACCAACTTCGGTGATGACAGGTTCACAGGTGACAGGGCCACAGAGTTCAGATTCGCAGGCTACCGGTCCACAGGTTTCAGGATCAGGTACTTCAGGGTTTACTACAGGATCATTATATTCAAGAGATGGGGTTGAGTAGGGAGATTCCCCTCCACAGGACACTACTTTAGAGAGAAGGAAGCCCAAGTGGCTTTAGGACACTTTGAGGGAGGCACAGGGTTCAATGGGGAATCCCAGACAGGCAGTCAGGGAGAGTAAACCTCTCGAGAGTTTTTGCAGCTACATCGCGATGGTGAGTAGTATTTGGGAGTCTGGGCCTTCTACTTTTGAAGATGCCTCTAGTAGACAGGTATGGAGATATTCCATGATGGAAGAGTACAATTCCATCATGAAGAACAATGTCTGGGAAGTTGTTCCTAGACCTGAGGGGAAGTTAGTGGTGACTTCCAGATGGCTCTACAAGCTAAAGCATGTTGCGGATGGTAGTATTGAGTAGTACAAATCTCACTTTGTGGCTCGCGGGTTTTCAACGGTTGAGGGAGTTGACTATGATGATTCCTTTGCACCAGTTGCTAGATACACTTCGATCAGGGCAGTGATCTCCATTGCAATAGAGATGGGTTGGAGGATCCACCAGATGGATATGAAGACTGCATTTCTGAATGGTCTTATAGAGGAGGAGGTGTTTATTGAGCAACCATTGGGCTTTGAGGTGCATGGGAGAGAGTCTCATGTGTGTAGACTGAAGAAGGCATTGCATGGACTGAAACAAGCTCCCAGAGCTTGGTATTCGAGAATATAATATATAAGTATAAGTCAGGAAATAAATATCTACAATCACAGTAAATATTTCTAATTATGAAGCATACATACTGGAATGGGTACTCTATTTTCCACTATCATTCGACATGTGTACCCTTGTATGACGTTGTGTCTGTTGAATACCAATAGATTCACTGCTACGGTAGAACTGCTGCTTGAAAACAAACATAAATACTTAGTTAAGGGTGATATAATAAAATATGAATAGACATTACAAACATGCTACTGCGGTTTCCTTATTCATTTTATTTACCTACGTGGTTGGGGAGATTGGAGACTAGCCCAATTGTTTCCTATATTCAATCAAACTTTTAAAACTGTGCTTGTAACCAAGATTTAGGTCCTCCTTGGTGGCAGCAGTCTCGAACATATTTAACTGCAATGCATAACACCATTAAAAATACCAATAACAAAAACATATATTTGTTCACTACTGTTAAATAAATATTAACCACGGTTAATCATTTAAATCTTACAATTCGGGATTTTAGTTTTCCATAGCCACCCTGGCCTATTTTATGTTGCCTTTGATTTTTCACTCTGGCCTTGGTTGCTTTGGAGGTGTCTGGTAGCCTACATATGGAATTTTTGAAAAAATTAGATATCGGAATTGTTACTTAAAATAGGAAAAAAAAACATAAATGATCATATTTCACTGATAATATGACATGTGTTGTACCTTGCTTAACCATCTCGTGGATGTCTTCTTCTTTTTTTAAACAAGTTCTCCTTTGCATCCTCTATCAGGGCCTTCCACTCTTTCTCTGAAACCATGGGATGATGCTCATGCTTGAGTTCTAATTGCAATTTCTACCTATATTGGGCCCTAGTATATTTTAAATTCTCGTCGGCTAACTTTGTAACCACTTTCTTATTGAAAGTGTCGTTGAACAAGTTTACCATGTAGTCTATTAAATAATCTTTCTTTTTTCTATCTTGGCCATTCCACCATGTGTGAATGGTAGGTCCAAACAACTCCAATTCTTTTTCATTTAAGTTTCTATAGAAAAAATTGTTTTCTGCAGAAACATGTTATCCATTAATTTATAATAATCTCAACAAATGTCCATTTCAATTTTATGAAAAAAATGAATCAATTAATTAACAATTACCTGCAATCTTTTGAATCTTGATCGGAACACATGCATCATCCACCAGAAAGGTGGCATATAGTGCTCCGGTGATTTTAATTTGTTTTTCTCCATGCAGAACAGTTTCCTCTCCATCTACAGTTCGTTCCTCTCCAGAGTCATGTGGAGTCCCAGACTCCGGCTCATCATACTCTGGCGTGTCATTCCAGTCAAAATCGTTTCACTCATTAATGGATTTTAGGGGAACCTTAATAGGATCCAAAAGCCTCACTTGCACTTTTCTATGTCGACATTTTTGTTGCATTGGACCATCATTGCTACCTATAGTAGTTGCGGGATCGGCAGGTTCCCGACGCACGGGGTTTAAAAAATCCTACAAACAAAAACCTTTACTTTATCAGATAATATAGAAAATATAAAACAAAAAAATAGATATGAAATTGTCATAGCTAATAAAAGTATGTGAAGATGACACTTACCCCAAAATTAGTTATTATATTTTGTATCTCTACAATTATTTCCATGTCCTCCTGTGTCAGGGGTCTTTTGCTAATAAAACCTAGATATTCTATGTTAGCGTTCTTCAAGAACTTTGTTACAGTTGTCATTGGGTCCGTGGAATAAAATATTTCATCTTCATCAATATCCTCAGTGGGAGCCTTCCCAGGTTGACCATGCCACAATACATTGATGAATAAAATTAATGAGATGAACTTTAACATTTGAGAAATTTAGTTATTGTAGTCATAAGTTATTACTGTATTTAACATTTCCCTACTGAGGCACAACAGGTGCAATTCCACAGTCACCCTGTACAGATGTAGTGGGTGATTTTTGGACACGGTCACCATTGACAAAGGTTGACACAATAAATCAATCAAAAAAAGTTATGAAATTCATTTGTAACATTTAAAAAATGAAATATTGGAGTAATATCAGAAAAAAAAAATAATGAAATAATGAAATTTAGTTGTTGTAGTCATAAGTTGTTACTATATTTAACATTTAATTGTTGAGGCACAGTGGGTGCCTTTCCATGGTCACCCTGGACAGATGTAGTGGGTGATTTTCTGCCACGGTCACCCTGGACAGAAGTTGACACAATAAATCAATCAACAAAAGTTATGAAATTCACCTGTAACATTAAAAAAATGAAATATTGCAGTAATATCAGAAAATAAATAATGATAAATGAAATATATGCAATAAAAAATTGAAATATTACAGCGATAAATTCTAGCAATGATTGATCAAAGGTTGAGTAGAATGGTATGTAAGATATTTACCCCCATACCCGCACCCCCTCCATCTATTCTATTTAAGTTGTAATAGATCAAAAAACTCTTCACTTGGAACTATTGTTTTTTGTTGTACATACAAATATATGATTTCCTAAGCGTCCCTCAAATATTCCATTCAGTTTCTTAGTTGTTGCCACTCATCCTGTACTATTTATAAAACCCGCAATGTTTTCAGTAGCTTTTGGCCTTCCATCAATATACATAGTTTCCCCTTTATTTTGGTTGTTACCTACTAGTTGTATATAATTTGCGGCAACTTCGTATCTCTGCATACTTCACGTATATCAGACCAACATCAACCAGTGATTGTATTTGTATAATGGTCTAACATACTCCCTCAATTTAGTTACAGTGCCATAGCTAACCTTTATTCCATCCATGGGAAATAACCTCAATCCATGTAAGGGCGAAGGAGCAATGCGATACATCCTCCCACTGATGAAGAAATCTGTGTCCACTTCAGGTAGCTCCTTAGGTGCCCATCGTTGCACTAGATGTATATACCTCAATGGAAACTCAATGTCACCTATGTTCTCAACATCATAATTACATGACCCTCCGTTGGCAATAAAAAATTGCATGTGTATACGAAATCGTTTCCTTACCTTTTTAGATCTAGTTGATCTAGAACTCGTAGATCTAGTACAACATGTCTCATTTTCAACCTCTCTTAGTATATCTTGATCATCACTCAAGGAAGATATATCCTATAGATACCTATTTTGTGGTACCTACACTCGTTAAAACAAGAAGATAAGTTATCGTGTGAATATAAGTTTTTGGAACCAGCACAGTTGCATATAGTTGCATAAGTTGCATTGTTGCATATAGTTGCATAGTTCCATAGTTGCATATAGTTGCATTGTTGCATAAAGTTGCATATAGTTGCATAGTTTCATAGTTGCAGATAGTTGCATATAGTTTCATAGTTTCATATAGTTGCATATAGTTGGATAAGTTACATATTTACATATAGTTACATATAGCTGCATAGATTCATAAGTTGCATATAGTTGCATAGTTGCATATAGTTACATATAGTTGCATAAATTGAATATAGTTGCATAAGTTGTATATAGTTTCAATATAGTTGCATTGTTGCATAAAGTTGCATATAGTTTCATATAGTTTCATAGTTACATATAGTTGCATATAGTTGCATAAGTTGCATATAGTTGCATAGTCACATAAGTTGCATTGTTGCATAAAGTTGCATAAGTTGCATGTTGCATAAAGTTGCATAAGGTTGCATAAGTTGCATGTTGCATAAAGTTGCATAAGTTGCATTGTTTTTCATAAGTTCCTTTGTCATATGTTTGTCTATGGTAGATTCTCTGGCCAACACATTTAGGTCCTCCCTTACCAGTTATAACCTCTCTTGGGCCTTGTGCACTAATTGGGTATTTTTTAGTACAACACGTCTCACTTTCAACCTCTCTTAGTATATCATAATCATCACTCGAGGAAGATAGATCCGACATATATCTATTTGGTGGTACCTACACTCGTTAAAACTAGAATATAAGTTATCGTGCGAATACAAGTTTGTGGTACAAGCACAACTGCATATAGTTTCATAAGTTGCATATAGTTGCATAAGTTGCATTGTTGCATAAAGTTGCATGTAGTTGCATATAGTTTCATATAGTTGCATAAGTTGCATATTTGTATATAGTTGCATATAGTTGCATAAGTTGTATATTTTCATATAGTTGCATATAGTTGCATAAGTTGCAATATAGTTGCATAAAGTTGCTTATAGTTGCATAAATTGCATATAGTTTCATAAGTTGCATTGTTGCATAAAGTTGCATATAGTTTCATAGTTGCATATAGTTGCATATAGTGGCATAAGTTGCATATAGTTGTGTAAGTTGCAAGTTGAGAAATCAAGATATTCCACAAACACTCATTTAAATTTATTTTTAATCACTTGCCAATACTTCTTTTAGTTTGTTGATATTGAGCCTGCACATGAGGTAGTTTATATCTATGAGGATTTAGGATCAATTTTTCAAGATTGAATTTGATGTGTAGATATTTATGAAGGTATTGGATACCTTGATGACTCAGTAATATTGACAAGTTGAAAAAGTTTTTAAATCACCAAGCAACCATGTAGGAAACTTAATGTTGCATAGAATAAGAGTTTAATTTTTTTTATGAGTAATGGATAATTCAAATTGTAGAATCTCCTTCAATGTTTTTCTTGTTATCTCTATGAACCATTTTGTCAAGAAAACATCTAAGTCATTGACTTGAAGTACTTGTTGATTTCCCAATCCATCATTTTTCCTCATGATAGATAAATCACTAAGTCAGGAAACCAAAAATCCTTTAAAAGTTATTAATTGAACCTTCATCAGTGAAGTAAGAAAAGAAAGGTGTCAATGTTTTTGTATATTTGGATAATTTAGCCAAGAAAAGGAAACTTTCTAGGTTGGGAGGTGAGTGAGTCTACAAACCTAGTGACTAAACCTTCTTGAGCCTTAAGGTATACGATTTACCCACAAAAAGAAAAATCACTTATTTAGTGAGGTTACTCATTGTCCAAACCAACCGATTGAGGTTATTTACCCTTGCACTCAACAAATTTCCTCCTTTGGGTAAATCACTCACTTGCCTTTATTTGTCCTTATGACCTCTACTGCGCCTTGTGCACTAGTTGAGGTATTTTCTAGGTTGAGGAGCCTCCCTTGGGTCCCCAAACTTCCCTAATCCATTAGGGCGCACTTGTCATGACGAAGGGGTAATTTAAAGTCAACATGGGTAGTCATAACTGCAACATTTATTAAAACAACCTAACTCGATAGAAATTTATATATAGTTCCTATTGATTCACATTGTATACCATCAAATGCCTATGAATTGGTCAAGGTGGAATGAGAATGGGAGAACCAAAGTGTTGCTATATTCACTTAGATAAATTAACTGTCTCCATGATATAAGGACTCATTTGTAAAATTAGACATAGTTGAATGTTGCTAAGTCTTAGATAACTAGAAAACCGAAGTTGGCATGTTATAAGGCCAATTGAATATAAATTGAATGGCATCATTGAGCTTGTCATTGATAGAGACAAACACCTAATTACTTTAAGTTTACTTATAAATTATTCTTATTTTTGTTTCTAATATAAAGATATAAACATGGTTTTCAACATATGCGGTTCATTGTGATGTCACTGGGATACATAGTGGTCATTTATTAAAACTAAACCCACAACTTCATCGTCAAGAATCATGTGGAGTGTGCATGTTATTAGGGGATCACCAAATTTGGTAAATGGAGCATCGACTAGGGGATTATGTGTTTCTACCATATGATGTAATTTGACATGGTATCTCTAGACGGTCTTGACAAGTTTTGAGAGGGGTGCATGATCTTCCATCAATTTCACTGCCTTCTTACAAAACTCTAAAACCAAATTGATGAAGGCCTCAATTGCATTGTGAATAGTGCTTGTTTAAGGCATAGGTTCTTCTAAATACCTAGTACAGACATCAAAACTACCTACCCTAGTATCGATGCCAAAAAGTGCAACATCCATAT
The DNA here is from genome assembly GCA_000966675.3 of Picea glauca. NCBI lineage: Eukaryota > Viridiplantae > Streptophyta > Pinopsida > Pinales > Pinaceae > Picea > Picea glauca. The sequence continues at coordinate 130,312 of JZKD02S1008945.1, forward strand.
TTTAAACTATTATCTTATTTTTTAACATTAGTAATGTCGTTGTAAGGTATTTCACTTTTTGTTTCCAATGCCCTTCAATTGTATTAGCATTGTTATCACATATAAATTTTTTGGCTTTCGGTAGCTTAGGAGTGGAAATTTCATAACGTTTAGCTGCCTAAAGTGTAGAATTTTGGTAGCTTAAATATCAAGGTTTTATATGTTGTTAGTTGTTGAAAGTGCAGGTTTTTCAAATAGTGAATTGCCTGTCACACACCTAACTAGATGTGGTACACCTGTCATCACCATTTAAAGACTTTCGAAGTCAACTCCAGAGGACAGGTTTTTTTCTCTTGTTCTATCATTAGGGTTTTATTTGATTGATTTGCTAACCCTAGGTCATGTCATATGCTACACACCACTTCTCCTTGTCTCAACATTCCTTTCTCCTTAGCGCAGTCTTCTGTCAATTGATAACTCAGCTTGGAGATGTGTTGTCACCCAGACATCAAAGAATAAAGTTTGAAAAAGTACAGATGGAAGATTCCCTGGATCCGTGCACTCAATAGATATATGTTGGATTACTAAGAGGGGAAATGAATCAGTAATAGTGAAATTAATCCTTTTTATCCAAATAATCCAAGTGTTATATCAATGTAGAATTATTATCAAATAATGAGCAATAAGAAATGAACAATTACATACATACATAGTACACCAGTGTTTTACGTGGAAACCCAAATCGAGAGAAAACCACAAAATTATTTTTCTTATATGTCTTGAAGAATTACATTCATTGGAAGCAAAAACTTCCTTTGTTTTCCAGTTGCAACTGAAAGGAGTCTCCAACCCCCTAGTTTATCTGGCTACAACCTTAGTTAAGCTCCAACTCCCCAATTCTCTGGCTACAACTAGAAGGAGGCTACAACCCCCTGTGTTCTCTGGCTACAAACGAAAGGTGGGTACAACAACTTGTCCTTGCCCCATCCATCCGACCTGAAGTAGAAGTAGAATGATGGAACCACTGTCAACCTGTCACTGTGAGATATACTACTGTACAACTATATCAACCTATACCACTGACCTATATCCAATATGTCAACTACCCTGTCACAATTTGTACCTAAACTGAACATGTATCTACAAAAATACAACAGGTATGCAACCTGTAGCGCTATAGCCCGTGTATGTACACTCCCTATCTGTTATACAGCCCACATATGTATGTGCCCTAACTATTATGCAACCTGTGTATTCCTTTTGGAACTAGGGTTTCGTTTCACTTGAAAAAGTCTGACCCTCTATAAATTCTTTCACATGGATCTATAACATGTCATTGTATCGAAACTATAACTGTACCATGTGAATGCATTCTCATACATAACATTCACTCAAGAAAAATATGTCTCTCTCTAGTTATGTACCATATAGATGTGTGAAATCATGAACAAGCATAATTTCCCTCACATGATCTTATTCATCAAACCCTTTTTGATATTCATCCTCTCAATACATCAACAAATACAAGCTCTCAGCCATGTACCATAAAAACCCTTAGCCATATGCCAAGAAGTACAAGATTTGACTCAACAAGAAGTATCAATGATAAATATACCAGCACTGTATTTATGTAAATCTAACTTATGTAGAAGATTCCATGTAGCCACTAGTCTCTCTAGGGAGAATCCTCAAATTTCCATTGTCATTCCTCATGCATACATCAAAATCCAACTATTCATAGAAATAAGACATACCTTTTGAACCAATGGATGGATATGATGTATGTAAGCACTTTAGACCTTCTTGTGAGCTTGACCTCAAAATCTAGAACCTCTGTATCTTTATCTTTTCAAGTTTCCATGGCTTTACCAACATGTACTCACCCTGTATACAACCAACCCGCGTACGTATGCTCCCTATACACAGACAACTTGCATACTGTACGCACCCTATATACAAACAACTTGCATATTGTACGCACCCTATACACAGACAACCCGCATACACCTCAGAAAATAGGGTTTTCTTTCAGATTCTCTTCATCTTCCTCTTCTGCTTCCTTTTCATCTTCTTATTTTTCATTTTTTGCTTCTTCTTCTAAGGGTTGTTTCATTGATTCATTTTCTTCCTTTGATTCTGGTCTACCTGTTTCATCAATTGTTACATCGATGCTTTTCACAACTTTGTTCAATATTAGATTGTAACACTTGTATTCTTTCCTTGTACTTGAGTAGATAACAAGTACTCCTTTGTCCAGGCGAGATTCAAACTTTGTCATTCTGCCATCTTCTCTTTTGATATAACATTTGCTTCCAAAAACTCTGAAGTGCTTTACATTTGTTGGTATTCCTTTCCATAGTTCGTAAGGATTTTTGTCAGTGTTGTTTCTGAGCATTACTCTGTTTTGAATGTGAATTTTTGTATGCATTTCTTGTTTCCAAAAAATATCTATCAATTTTGAATCCATTAGCATTGTTCAAGCCATTTCCTGTACTATCATGTTATTTCTTTCAAAAACTCCATTATGTTGATGTGTCCTAGCAATGGAAAATTTCATTTTTATTCCATTATTGTTGTAGTAGTCCATAAATTCCTTTGAGGTGAACTCTTGTCCATTATCAGATCTCAAGCATTTGATTTTTGAATCCATTTCATTTTCAACCATTTCATTTTCAACCATTTCCTTGTAGATCTTGAAGTTTTCAAAATCTTCTGACTTATTCTTGAGAAAACAAACTGCAGTCATTCTTGTATAATCATCGACTAATAACATAAAATATTTCTCACCTTTTAATCCCTTTGTTTTAGTTGGTCCAACTAGATCAGTATGCACAATTTCTAGTGGTCTTTTCATTGAATATTACTTTGATTTGAACATGGTCTTTGTTTGCTTTCCTTGTTGACAATGCTTTCATAAAGTGTTGGTAGGTTTCGTCATTTGGGGAATTTTTCTGACTGCTTCTCTTTTAACATAATTACCAACTTAACAAGAACTTTACAGAGTTCTCATTTTTGGGGGTGTCAAGTTTGTTACCCCATTTTTAAAAATGGTGCTACCAGTAGCACCCAATTTCGTTTTTAGGTGGTTTTTTGATATTTTAAATTTTCTCATACATAATATTTCCACTTTTTTTTTAAATGCTTGTTTTTTCATTTATT